>WEKX01001289.1:196338-286593 GCA_013390025.1 Pitta sordida
GGGGGGGTAATTATTTTCAGTGGTATCAGGAAACAGCAAATGCAAGTACAGCAATTGAAACATTCTGCTGAAATTGAGATCTTCCCAGAGAGAAAAAAATGACTCTTGCTATGCCTGAAAATGTTCCCTATGACTCTATTTGGGGATCAATTTCCAGAGCTAGGTTCAATTGGTAGTTAGCTTGCAGAAGCAATTTCTGTCTAATGAATCCACAAAAAAATTAGTTGTTAAGAGCCTTGCAATTTCTGAAATTAAAAAAAGAAAAAAGTACTAAATCTTGACGTTAGAGCAGCAAATGGTGATGCAAAGCTGCAGTTGCCACCAATTCCCTCTGTATTTTGGGATTGAAAGGTCATATGTCTTTGAGCAGAACTGCTATAGATTGAATAATGAAAATTTATCCCAGTTTTAGATGTACAGCACAGACCATACGTTCTAAATCAAGTTTCAAAGAGTAAGAACCAGGATCTATTAAAGGAAAGGGGATTCCAAGTGCCTTCTGGGGATGAAATTGTATCTGTATTGAAAAACTAAAAGTTATTTTTATCAGATTCTATTAAATACTGCACTCATTCCTTGCTTTTCATGAACTGCCTTCCTCATTACTAGCTTTCAGGACTTTTTATTGAAAATGTATTGCATTTAATTATTAACCTCAAATAAAAATATACAGTTCCTCTAGGTTATTCTTATTTATAGTATAGTATGTATATCTGTACATATCCATATGTAATGGATATTTCTTGAAAACAGCCAAGTTGTTAAAATTGTTTCAAAGTCACTTTCAAAGTTATTTAAAGATTTACCTTATTCTTGGAGTAATAGAGAAGATACACTTGAGAGTTTTTTAATCATATTTAATCAATAAAGAGTGATAATTGAGATGATGAATAGGACTTTGTAGGATGCCCTTACTCTGAAAACTTAAGTGTTGAACATTTGATAGACTAAATCATCACCTCTTGTCAGGGAGAGAAGTTGTACATGCAAGAATTCTTAATCCCTCGTCACTCTGTGCACTGGGTCATTATTTTGTCTGACCTGTCATAAAGCATTTTACCTTTAAAAGTAGATGCCTGGAGTAATTACGCTTCATAATGAAAACTATCCATCACTTTGATCATGTTTCCGCTTTCCTGTTGGAGCCAAAGAGTGAAAACTATTAATGGAATTTTGTGATTCTTTCCTCTCAGGGTTTTGAACCGAGAGGGACGGCCATAGGACAGAGATTGGTCACGTGGAACAATATGGTGAAAAACACAGGGTACAAAGCAACACTTGCAAACTATCCTTTCAAATATGCAGATGAGCAAGCTAAAAGGTAAGAATTTATCTTTATAATATGGGGTTTGTGTGCACATATATGAGTACTCTCTGAAGTTAATATGTATACTGCCACCAATTTCAACAAATATGGAATTTGATCATCTGCAATTCTCGAGGCCTTTCACATCAGGGAAGATATTTGTCATCAGAAATTCTTTTAAAAGGTGTGTAATTTTAGGTTTCTCTTAGAGTTATGGATATTTTCAGAATTAGACTCAATGCCATTTCCTTCAAAGTCTCTTTAATTAAAAAAAAAATAAAATTAATGTTTCAGGTTTTGTATACCAAAGACACATTGGCAAAAATATATGTAAGAGTTGTTAATGTGTGTAACTTCTTTGAATGGTCCTTTTTAACAATTTCTTTGCTAAAAAACTTGCTAAGATGAAACTATGTATTCTGTCTTAGTCATCAAGATGACAGATGGTCAGATGATCACTACGAAAGAGAGAAGAGGCAAGCAGACTGGAACTTCCACAAGGATACCTTTTTCTGTGATGTTCCAAGTAAGTGGAGAAATGGTGCAAGGAAGACTAAAAACCTCTGCCAGCTGAATGCTTACCGAACTCTTCTGTGTATTATATGCCATCTAATGGGAAATACTTTTTGCTTAGCATGTATTATATGCACAATAAGCACCTTCTTTGTGTGCAGAAGTCTTGAGAAAATCAGCCTAAAATGTTGTTTTCTATTGGTTCTTCCTCAAAAGCAATTGTGTTTACTTAAAGTGCTTCCTTTAAGTGTTTCCATTTCCTATGAAGAATTTCATTAGTTCTTGGTGATGCTGATCATTGTAAAAGTGTTTTGTGTGTGATTATAGAGGCAATGCTTAATTCACACTAGGGAAAACATTGTGTTTTATCTGTGCCATTACCTTCATTCTAAAAAACCTAAATGAAAATACTTTTCCTGTGTATGTCGTAGAAAACATCCACCAGTCATGTCTTGTACAGAATGTAAAGGTTTGTTTAGGGCAAACCCAAAACTCCCCCAAAAAACACACCCCTCAAAAAAACAAAAGTAAAAATATAAAACCCCTTCCCTAAAGCACTGAAGGCTTATGAAGCTGACGAAGTTAAACTAGAGGACAAAAAAGACAGAGAAGTTTATTGACTTTTTAGAAGGTATATTGCAGAACTTTGATAAGTCCTGTTCTGGCAGAGAGCGTGCATTATCACAGAATCACAGAATATTATGAGTTGGAAGGGACCCACAAGGATCATCTAGTCCAACTCACCATCTAACACCCGTACAGAGACTGAAAGCACATCCCAGAGTGGTAACACAGTCTAGTTCCCTCACAGTCTAGCAGGCCACTCCGAGCCGGAAGGGGCCCAGAATCATCCAGCCCTACACCCCCCAGCTAGACCATGTCACTAAGCTCCTCATCGAGTCTTCTCTTAAACACCTCCAGGGATGGTGACTCCACCACCTCCCTGGGCAGCCCATTCCAATGTGCTATCACTCTCTCTGTGAAAAACCGCTTCCTAATATTAAGATTAAACCTCCCCTGGCGCAGATGTAGATCTTGCCTTTATTCATATAATGACTTGAGCTCTTTTGTGGCTACTTCCATATGTGAGGACTGATAAGAGAGCACAAAAATGTAATTGTGAAATTATTTGTTTATATTACTTGATCTAATTGAGTGATGCCCAGTGAAAACCAGGGTGAAGAAGAACAGATTTTTTTTTTTTCAATTACAGTATGGTCTTACATCTAAGTGAGAGGATGTGAACGAGCTCATCACTTCTGCTCCTGTAGGCAGAACCAAATTAGACTGAGCGTGTCGTGACTAAGGAAGAGGAACTGTACTTGAAACTCTGCTGAGCATGAACTGCAACTTGAAGCAGAATTAGCTCCTTTTATCTTGCCCACTGTTCTTACTCTCATTCTTTCCACTACTGTTTCTGCATAGTCTCAGTTGTGGCAGTCATGAAGGAATTGTGCTTCTATGGGAAAATCTGACAGGCCCTTGTGTAAAGAAAACAGTTGATTTCCTCTTGACCCATTTTTGTCATTCCTGGTATCTTTCTTTGTCTGCCCCAGGATCTGCAGATTTCAGTTCCCTTGATCTTAAAGCATGGTTGGACATCATAAAGCACTACCCCTGATTCTTTTCATTACAGTCTCATGAAAGGCAAAAATCCTTCCGATTCACAGCAGCGTGAAAAATTCAACCTTTTGGTTTTTTGGAATATTTTAATTAATGTGGTAATGTTTCCTGACCCAAAGTACCATATTGTGTTATGCAGTACCATATACATATTTCTGTTTGTATATGTTTCCCTTGGGAGCTGTACATGCAGATCTCACTGCCACTAAGTAATTATTTCCTTTCCTGAAAGCTGTCTTCTGATAAATGTGATTTAATTTGTAATTTAAGATCTATGTGTCTCAACTGTGGAATTCTTAAAGATGGCCTCAAGGATATCACTATTTCTACTGCAGTCATTTGCTTCTAAAGCAAAAACATTCTTGTAGAAGCAGCTTTATAATTATTATTTATATTCCCAAATGACTTACTAAATCAGCCTTTGATTACTGTTATCAGTGTACTGCCATTATGCTGTGCCAAGAATTTCACAGTTTACTGATTAGATCTTTTGATTTTTATTTGTTTGCCATATTTCAGAAGATAGTTTGCTTGAATAGAAGTCTGTAGAGCTTCTAAGTGGTATATAGTATTGAAGATGCCATATTTACTATAAGCACTTTAAGTAAATGGAAACTTTCATGTGGAATGAGTCGTACAGATAAATAGCTCATCTCGAAAAGAAGGTGAATTCCCATGATTTGACAAAGATTTCATCTATGCCATTTGAATGCTAGGATTTTGCCTCAACCTTTGATACCAGGCACACCCAAACAATGAATAATATCCCCCCCCTGCAATTTCAGGTGATCGCTATTCACGAGTGGTGTTTACATCAACAGAAGGAGAGAATTTATGGAATTTGAATGCAATTAAATCAATGTGCAATGTAGATAACTTGAGGGTAAGTAAATACAGCATTTAATTTGTTTAGCTTACAAATATGGAGCATGTATTTGAAACTTTGGTTTGCTGCCCATTGCCATCCAGTAGCATCTGAGAGGACTTTATATTGTTCACATCCTATCAAATAGTCAGTCAACATGCAGGCGAAGTTAAAAAACAATTTTAAAATTGTAAATCAGATTATATGGGGGGATTTCTTTGTTTTGCTACTAGTAGCATCTAGAGAGGGACAGAGAAGAGTTCCTCCAGGATTTTTCTTTTTTTTTCTTTCAGAAAGTCCTATCTTAACTTTAGCTGTGAGTTTCTTCACAGAATATTATTCCATGGAGTTTCATTCTTGTTCCCAGCAAATAATTCAATTTTATTGCGTTTTCACCTTCAGATAAGCTAGCTGTGTCCTCATAGTATATGCAGTTTCCTCTGACACTCAGTGGATCACTCAGGGGTTTTTTCTGTTAGTTAAAAACACATTGGCGGATGGACTTAAAGGAACATAGCTAGAAACAGAATCTGACCAAATAATCAGGTAGTGATACTTACAGAGTAATACGTTTTAGTTTTCTCTTTAAAACTGAGAAAATAGAAGACAACATTTTGTCATT
Source organism: Pitta sordida (assembly GCA_013390025.1). Taxonomy (NCBI): domain Eukaryota; kingdom Metazoa; phylum Chordata; class Aves; order Passeriformes; family Pittidae; genus Pitta; species Pitta sordida. Next base: position 201,268 of record WEKX01001289.1, read on the forward strand.
GTCTGCCTGGCCCTGTTGTATTTTTTCTTGGCTTTACTTGTACTTGGTACTGGCATAGTCAAAATAATCTTTGGAATAGCCATTTTCAGAGGCTATTGTTACATGTGTTGCAAGGTAGTTTAGCACTCTGATTGAAATCCATGTTCAGTTTTAACTGAAGGTGGTTGACTGACAAAAGCTAAACTAATGTAAGCATTCACATAATACATTTGTAAAATATATGCTTGTCACTTCCTGGACTGAATGTCTTTGAACCACTGAGTAATCATGAACTTTTGCATACTGTTTACTTTGTATGGAGATAAGGCAATATGGTTTTCTTCTGTTAATATCAGTCTATTTATTTCCATTTTTTCCTCTTCAAAACAAAAATAATGATAAACAATTAAATTCATATTATACCACATTTATTTAACGAGTAATGCAGTCAGGTCTCCTATATCGCAGACCCGCGGTCTTAATCGGGTTCTGCGAAGCCCCACTTCCATGTTGAATGGCGGCTCATTAATATGCAAATTTGTCCCACCACCTCAGACGGCTCCTGGTGCTGTTTTGGCACTGTGTTGCTGTGTGTCGGTTGCCGTGGTGGCCATGCCAGTGGGGTGGGGAAGTGGCGGAGCCTCCACAGCCGAGACGGGGCGATCGGAGCGGCAGGGCCACCGGCGTGGGCGGGGTGATTTGCATATTCATGACTGCCTAATTGAACATTCACATGTGTCAGGTCGCGCATGCGCAGTTGCGAAAAGGGGCCTCCTTCATCGCCAAAAAATCATGCTGCTAAGATGTGAAGCCGCAATATGGGGGGCACGAAGTGCAAGAGGGCCGACTATATTTTCATTATTAGGTTTGCCTCTTAAACAACTGTGTCAATTGAGCAAACTCCCAAACTGTTTCCCCCACAACATCTATCCTTGCTTTGTTAAAATGTTGAGCTGTAGTGAAACGTTGTATAATGAATCTCCCTTGGCAGTCTGCTGACAGGCATTTTGTCCTGATTGGCCTCCCTTGGTGGAAGTGGTTTTTGTCCTCGCACGCTGATGAAGTGTTCCTTATTCCCCCATCAAAGATTATTGCACCGATGGGATGGCTCATGTGCTTATGCTTTATCTCTTTCAGTCAAAATGAGCGGGGTGAGCAAAGTACAGTATTTAAACAAACCCAGGTTGTTTTTGAGAGAACTGTGCTAGGGAATAATTGTCCTGTCAGTTCAGTCAGGGGATGCAGTGGAGAATAGCCTTTTACAAGGGTAACAAGGGTAAACATTGAGACTTAAAGAGGAGGTGCTAATCTGTGCCTTTAACTGTAGAAGTTTAGTCACATAGCTGATGCAGGTAAATCCCAGGTAGTATAGGTGATTACAAAGCAATGCAGTCTGAATTTAAAAAAAAAAATCTTTAACTGAAGACAGTTAATTATGTCTGAAGAATAATCTCTGTAATGATTTAATTACTCCTGAGGAATTTTCTTTTGTTCCTCCCTGTATGCACATTGATAATAATGTATTACGTGTTTCAAATACAGCTTTGCTTTCTGAGGGATGGATGAAATTACTTTATTTCAAAAAGCAAGCTCCACACATCTTATATCCATAAAACTGGGTCTTCCTTTGAAATAAGAACACTCCAGAAAATCAAATGTTGGCTACTTCAGCTATACCCAATTTGTGAATATATTTATAGAGAAAATTGTTGCAAATTATATTTCTGTGGGTCTTTATTAGTAATTGGCTTGTAATGTAGTAATTGAACACCTCAGCCGAGCAGAACAGTAGTGCATCATGATAGCAGCACTGATTTTTATCTGGTTAGTTTGCAAAACAATTATATGGTTAGGTTTTGTGATTATTGCTGGCCTGTGTACGTAAATTTACAGTCAAAATTAAGTATCTGGGGCTCAGAAAGAGCTGAAGCTTTTTTCATTATTTTTTAAATGCTTGTTACTTACAAATATAATTTAGAAATTATTTTTACACTTTTTGACAGTTTTTAAGCATTTTTAACACTTCTGAGAGCTCACAAATGCTGTGCCCTGCTTCTGAATGCTAATTTCTGGTGGTAGCCAGTCCCTAGGGAGGATGCTGACTGGTGCTGCAGTGATTGGAAGAAATTGATGGCTTTAGTGACCTTCTGGTCTTCCAAACCCTTTGGGCTGTAGTTATTTTTGTTGTTGAATTCATGTGACTTGTTTAGAGCCACAATTCTGTTGAATTAAGTGTCAAAGCTTTCTATATTCTGGGATGGAATAATGAGACACTATTTTCTGAAAATGCAAACCTTAGAACTTACATGTTTTTCTCATGATAAGCAAGATTTCCGCACCAACAAGGGTTTGCCTTAGTATGGAGCTAGTGTTATATCCCCTATGTGCTAATGGTATTCCCATCTGCTTGTAAGTACTTTAACTATATATTTTACCATCACTTAGGGGCTCCATCCTGCAGCTGCACAGCATATGGTAGTCCTATAATCTTCATGGAAACTTTATATACAAAATAGTTATAGGAGGTGCTCCAACATTTTACTGGTTGGATAAGAAGAGCCTTTTTTTTTTCACCTGTTAATTGCAGAATGTTTTCCCTATAAAATGTAAATGGTTATTTTATAAACTTCAGAGACTGTGTATTATCTCTTCTGACTGTTTCCTCAGAACTGTATTTGTGATACTTGGTTACTGCGGGGATCCATTTGGGCAGATTTGCCCACAGATACAGCAGCATGTGTGCAGGTTGCACAGCTTCGTTTCCTTGCTTGTTCCAAAATAAATTAAATGTTGCCAGTGGCAGACCAGGTCTGGCAACAGCAAAATGGCCTTTTCAGTTCCTTTGGATCACCAACAAAGCCCAATGCTACAATCTATTAACATTTTACATAGTGCTTTAATGAGCTTGCAGGAGCTAAATTTTGTATTTTAATTTCTAATTTCCAGCTGCCAGCTCATGTTACTTTATCTTTGGCAGCCGTTACTTTAGCAGTGAATGTTTATGGCCTGCAGCGAGTGTTGAAGAACAGTGTATAAACCTCATTGTCCCATCTTGAACTTGAATACATAGAGAAGACAATACAATCCTTTCCTCTCAATTTGCCTATTATATCCTCATAGGACTAACCTGGAGATGTGCCATGAAAAACAAAGATATGCTATTCCAATGCTTCCTTTTATTTAGTGGGTTGTTCAGTTTTTCCTGAGTTTGCATGTGTGAGTGTTTTTATCTGGAAACAATCAAACGTGAATTATCCTGTTTTTGGGAGTGCGAGTTTGTTATTGTTCAGAAACTGACTGACAAAATTTAGTTCATATTAAAGCTTTTTTTAATTGCTGTGAGAATCCCCAAGTACAATTTTGTTTGTTTGTTTGCATTATCAAGGATTGCTATTAATAAACCTGTGCAATTTTGCTAAAGAAAAAAGAAGGGAGAAAAAAAAAGTCTACGCATTCATTCTACGTAACTTAAGACTCAACTTTTACATATATCTAATTATTTCAAGGATTAATTCTACTTTGTCACGTGTAACAGGCCAGAAATTCTGTTTTTTTTAAGACTTATGTTCCTTGAATTTTCTTGACTTGAGAAAATTTACCTTATCTAACCTTGTTTCTTAGCTTCTGGTTTATAGATATTTCCAGTTTTGTGTAGAAGTGCTTTATGGTGATTTAGCTAAATCGTGCTCTTACTCTCTTCAGCTAAATCTGGAATATTCTTGAGGCGGAAGAAGACTGTCCCCATAAGGGAGTAACACTTGCTTAGTTCAGGAGAGTCCTTACACAAAATATTAAAATCACTGTTATTTTTGTAAAGCTCTGGTAGGAGTTCCTGGCCTTTGCCCAGTCACTTGAGTTGACAACAGCAGTCCCTCTCCCATGCCCCAGCTCTGTCCCCTCTCTGTGCATTCCACTGGTGCCTGTATGGCACTGTGATTTATCCAACTTTGCTGCTGCAGGTTCCTCCAGTCCTCCTGAGTCAACTCTTGGGACTTTGTCCTACCATAGATACAGCATTCAGAGACATGACTGTTGTCTCTGTGCATCAGAGCTTATTTTGGGATGCTTCAGCACAGTGCTTGTGCTTGTGATTTGAAATCCTGCATCAGTGCCTGGGTGGCAGGCTGAGCTGGTCAGGAGCAGTGTCTATCAGCTGTGTAAGAGCTAAAAGAGACTCAGAAAGAGTTGTAGGAGAAAGGTCAGGTTATGGATTGTCTGTCATATACTTTCTTTCTGGATGGTAAGTCCCTGCCTCTCCTAGGAACTTCAGGATATAATTCCAAGCAGAATGAAACTTCATTGATGTATGGCTGATCGTTTATTTTCAGTATAGCATGAGATAATAGAAGAGAGTTAACAGTCCTTCGTCTGGAAGGAAACAAAACACCTCACTGCATCTTCAGACAATAGAATTAAAGTACCCTTAATGCTTCTGCTAGTTCTGTGCCACTGTGAAAAGTCCGTATGCTGAGTTATTGCTGGCTTAGTCTGGTGTGTGTTAAGAAGGTAGAGATCAAAACCAATGTGTGTGTAAATAAGAATTAAACATGTTAACACAGAAGAACTGTAAACTGAATTTTCATAATTTTGCTTTTGTTTGAGGTTGGGGTTTTTTTTGTTTGGTTGTGTGGATTTTTGTTTGTTTGGGAGGGGGTTGTGAGTGAATGTTTCCAATAATTCAGACTGTTACTTTAAATTGGATTTTTTCCCTGCCTGTCTTTATACAGATCAGGTCCCATTCCCAGTTTGGTGATCTCTGCCAGAGAGCCACTGCTGCTTCATGCTGTCCCAGCTGGACGCTGGGCAACTATATTGCTATCCTAAACAACAGGTCATCGTGTCAAAAAATTGTAGAACGGGATGTCTCTCACACCCTAAAGCTGCTTCGCACATGTGCCAAATACTACTACAATGGAACCCTGGGGCCAGACTGCTGGGACATGAATGCCAAAAGGAAGGACCAACTCAAGTGTACAAACGTGCCTCGCAAATGTACCAAGTACAATGCTGTTTACCAGATCCTTCACTACCTAGTGGACAAGGATTTTCTAAGCCCAAAGACTGCTGACTATGTCTTACCAGCTTTAAAATACAGCATGCTCTTCTCTCCGACTGAGAAAGGGGAAAGCATGATGAGTATTTACCTAGATAACTTTGAGAACTGGAATGCTTCTGATGGTGTAACAACCGTCACAGGGATTGAGTTTGGAATAAAACATAGGTTGTTTCAGGATTATCTGTTGATGGATACTGTGTATCCTGCCATAGCCATTGTAATTGTTCTGCTAGTTATGTGTGTGTACACAAAGTCCATGTTTATCACGCTGATGACTATGTTTGCAATAATTAGTTCCTTGATTATTTCTTATTTTCTCTATCGGGTAGTATTTAATTTTGAGTTCTTTCCGTTCATGAATCTCACAGCATTAATTATCCTTGTTGGGATTGGAGCAGATGATGCTTTTGTCTTATGTGATGTTTGGAACTATACAAAATTTGATAAACCTCATGCTGGAACCTCTGAGACAGTGAGCATCACCTTACAGCATGCTGCTCTTTCCATGTTTGTCACAAGTTTTACGACCGCTGCTGCCTTCTATGCTAATTATGTCAGCAATATCACAGCAATCAGGTGTTTTGGTGTTTATGCTGGCACTGCCATTTTGGTGAATTATGTTTTGATGGTTACATGGCTGCCTGCTGTGGTTGTATTACATGAACGATACCTTCTCAATATTTTCAGTTGCTTTAAGAAACCTCAGCAGAGGGTATACAACAACAAAAACTGCTGGACAGTGTTGTGCCAAATGTTCCACAAGATTATTTTTGCAGTGTCAGAAGCATCCAGGATATTTTTTGAAAAAGTTTTGCCATGCATTGTTATCAAATTTCGATATGTTTGGCTTTTCTGGTTCCTTGCCTTAACAATTGGTGGAGCATATATTGTATGTGTAAATCCAAAGATGAAACTGCCATCATTGGAACTATCCGAGTTTCAGGTCTTTAGGTCTTCTCACCCGTTTGAACGATATGATGCAGAATACAAAAAACTTTTTATGTTTGAACGTGTCCACCATGGAGAGGAACTCCACATGCCGATTACGGTAATCTGGGGTATCACACCTGAGGATAACGGTGACCCTTTAAACCCTAAAAGCAAAGGAAAGCTCCAGCTAGATACCAGTTTTAATATCGCTAGCCCAGCCTCACAGGTTTGGATTTTACGTTTCTGTCAGAAGTTAAGAAATCAAACATTTTTTTATCAGACCGAAGAACAGGACTTCACAAGCTGCTTCATTGAAACATTTAAGCAGTGGATGGAAAATCAAGACTGCGATGAGCCATCTCTTTACCCCTGCTGTAGCCACTGGAGCTTTCCATACAAACAAGAAGTTTTTGAATTATGTATCAAGAGAGCTATAATGGAGCTAGAAAGAAGCACAGGGTATCATTTAGATAGCAAAACCCCAGGGCCTCGCTTTGACCTTAATGACACCATCAGGGCAGTGGTGTTGGAGTTCCAAAGCACCTACCTCTTCACACTGGCTTATGAGAAAATGCATCAGTTCTACAAAGAGGTGGACTCGTGGATTTCAAGTGAGCTTAGTTCTGCTCCTGAAGGTCTTAGCAATGGTTGGTTTGTGAGTAACCTCGAATTTTATGATCTTCAGGACAGTCTTTCTGATGGTACTCTGATTGCCATGGGTCTTTCAGTTGCTGTTGCATTTAGTGTAATGCTTCTTACAACTTGGAATATAATCATAAGCCTTTATGCAATAGTTTCAATAGCTGGAACTATTTTCGTCACTGTAGGTTCCCTGGTTCTTCTTGGGTGGGAGCTAAATGTGTTAGAATCTGTCACAATTTCGGTGGCTGTTGGCTTATCAGTAGACTTTGCTGTTCATTATGGAGTGGCATATCGCTTAGCGCCTGACCCCGACCGAGAGGGAAAGGTCATTTTTTCTCTAAGCCGTATGGGTTCTGCTATTGCAATGGCTGCCTTGACTACATTTGTAGCTGGAGCAATGATGATGCCTTCGACAGTGTTGGCCTACACACAGCTTGGCACTTTCATGATGCTTATAATGTGCATTAGCTGGGCTTTTGCAACATTCTTCTTTCAGTGCATGTGCCGATGCCTTGGACCCCAGGGCACTTGTGGCCAGATCCCATTACCAAAAAAATTGAGGTGTAATGCCTTCTCTCAGACCTTTTCAGGAGCCCAAGGAGGCAGAGGTCAAAATAAATCACATCCTGTTAGCAAGTATCAGCTGGACTCCAGAAGTCAAAAACCAGAAACTGAGCATGAGCACTATGAGCTTGAGCCTCTGGCATCACAGACCAGTATCTGCAGTAACCCTGCAGAGAAAGTGACATATGAAGAAACTCATATCTGCTCAGAGCTCTTCAGCAGCAGGCCCCAAAACACCTGTATGCCAATGCATCCCACCTATAATAGTGAAGTGAGTAAAAGCATAAAAAATGCTGGTTCAGCTGTGCTGCAGACATCTATTGACCAACACACCATATGCCCAGTTTTCTCTCACAACAGGCAGTGTAGCTGTCCTGATGCATATAAGCAAGTGGCAGTGAAATGGAGTCCACACTCGTGTCAGCAGTTAAGTGACACCTTCTGTTACCAGTGTTCTCCTTCACCAGGAACCATACAGATCCAGAGTTCTGTAGCTCCCATAAATGCTTTACAGCAAGCTGCCGAAGGCTATGTGCATCCAGTCCAACATGTCCTCCACTGCAGTTGCCTTCAAGGAAGGCTCAGAAGAACGATGACGCAGAACTCTCTGCCTAAAAATTTTTTCCTCCACTCTGTGCAACAGTTTCAAGCACATCAAAGAATAAACAGGACAGATACACATGTTCATCAAAACCCAGAGGAAAACCTAAGGACTGTTCCCAAGGTGATGAGCTCCTCACAGTTTCTCTGCCGAAATGCAGGACCTCTAATAGTGCGTTGCTCTGAATGTGAGAACGGCATCTCAAATAACCAAAAGGGATTTTGTCAGCAGACAGAGCAGTGTGATGGAAAGGGTGGTACAGAGGCAAATGGAGTTGAAAGCAAGAAAGCGTCTCTGTCAAAGCAGAAAAAGAAAGCTGAGAGAAAGATAGAAAAGCATTCTTTGCAGAATGAGCAGGTTTTGAAGGGTGACCAAAATGATAAAAACCACCTGCTGAATAGGTCAGTGAGAGAGGCTCGCTACGAGGGTTGCCGTGAAAGTTCACACTGTTGTAGCAAGGCTATTGCAGTGAAGTGCAATTCTGTTGACTGTCAAATGCCAAACGTCGAAGCCAATGTGCCTCCTATGTTAATGCGCCCAGAACTTTCCAATGAAAGTTTGTTAATAAAAACACTATAATAGACCTTTAATTTGTCAATCCTGCGTCTTTCTTTTAAAAGTAAGTTTAAAACACTGAAAAGCCAAGTCCTGAATAAATATGAGTTATAATTTGCCTTTTGGTATGAAAAATGTATTTTATAGAACAATGACATTTATACATTTCATAAAGCCATTACATGTAGTAAAACCTGATGTTGTCCAGAATGGTTTTTTGTTGTAACTCATAAGGTGGACTGTGCTTCATTTAATTTTTGTCCCAGAGCATTAGAGTTTGATTTCTTCTTATAAACCATCTCAAGAAATAAAGCAATGCAAAAAACTCCCTTTTCTGAAGCCAGGGCTTGTGAGATAGATAATGTTTGAGGCAGACTGACGTTATGACATTTCCTGAGTACATCATTTACCTTTATTTTACTGCTGCCTTGAAACAGAGTCAGTCAATTGTGTACATTCAGGTTTATCTGAAAGACCAGCTCTCCAGGGCAGAAAGAAACACACAGTTTACGTGGTTGATAGATAGATAGATAGATAGATAGATAGATAGATAGATAGATAGATAGATAGATAGATGTATATAAAATCAGGAATTATAAAATTGAGCACAAAGTGCCCTGCAATACTGAATTTTTTCCCACAGAGTTAATCTACTGTGGAGAAAGGCGTAGTTAATGCACATGTTCTAGACTTACTGTCAACAGTATGAGGCTAAGTCAATTCAAAAGGCACAAATACATAAATTAAAGTATTGTATTTTGAGTGTTCTTAACCAGAGAGGTTCCAAGATGAAGTTTAAAAACAGTGAATTAAACCATGCAACCAAGACATTCAATTTCAAATGTTGTATCCAAGTACAAGGTTTAATCAAATGGTAGCTGTGGATAGTCATGGGAACATTTGTGGGTCTTATCATTCAGGGAGAGTGGATTTGAGAGCTTGAAATGTGTTGCATGGCATAATGTACCTTAATGACAAATCTCTCCTCATATAATTGTTTGGTTATGCTGGTTATGTTGATTTACTGGAGGCAGAAGATAGATTTCATGGGCTGGTATGCAGTTGTGTCCTTGGTGTGTAATGAATCACTGGAGGAAAAGCCTGGCTTTTTCTGTCCTAATGTTGAGGGGATGCAGAAGATTTGTATCATACAGCAAACCACTTTGGTGTGTCTGGGAGTAGTGACATTATATATCCCAGAGACTGGAGCAGAAGAAGAGGTTGAAATCTACATAAGTTAAATAGTTCTATATGGTTTAAGAAGAGTATCATTCTTTCTTAGTTAGAGGACTCTGCTACCTTGAAACTTGCCTCTGTATTTAGAACCCAGTTCTTTTTTATTGTTTGTAATGAGAGCAATCCAAGACTATTCTTTGCACCAGAGGCCATTAATCATAAAGAGCTAAGACTTGCAGTGCCAGCAATCTGAAGAAATTAAAATGGATAAGAAATAAACTAGGCTGCTGCTATTGCTATTGTCCAGGATTTTCCCTGCCCACTGCATCTGCTTGAATACAGTTTGAGTCTGATCTTGCCTAACCATGGTGCCTGTCACATCAGCTGTCATTCACAGCAGTGCCTTTGAGACATGGTGAAGTCCCCAGCTAATGCATCTGCTGAACAGAGGAATTTTTGAGCTGATGAGCTCAAACGTGAGATGTTTTCCCAAGGCCATTTTCCATGCTGCATTTTGGATGAGGATGCCACTTTTGACTGCTTGTATTAATAACTGTTTTTATAGTGGTGAGGTAAATGACAGAGATTAATGTTATGTTTCCATTATGATTGATATGTTTTTAAAGGCTGATACAGTTTAAAAATTGGACGGATAAGGAGTTGTGATGTAGTGTGCCCTTAGAAAAGATTAAAATGAACTCAGGTACTTCGGTGGTGAACAGGTTCACTGTTGTATTCTCCTTTTGTGACTTTGTCATTGGCCCCTGCAAACTTACGCTTTCCAAACCAGTCAGCTGGAATTGACTTAGATAAGTTTGGTACTTATGGATGTAGCACCATGTGTGCATGTGTGTGTGCTGAATCTGTATCAATTCATGTGTAGACTCTCAAATCCAAGCCAGTGAGACTCCTAGAGAGTGGAAGAGAAGTTGATTCCGGTGGCAGGCGAAGGCTGATGAGGCTATGCATTGCTCTACCCCCAGAAATCTCTGGAGAGAATGAAATAAACAATTAAGATTTTACAGGCTGCTAGGAGCAAGTGAGGAGAGGTGGGATTCTGTTCCACTCCAGGAAATCTTGACAAGAGCCGTTACATCCTACTGAGACACCTCTCAAAGACTTGCCAATGATAGGTAGCCAAGTCTCAAAGGAAGCTGATGAGCCTAAAATGCTCTTAATTTCCAAGGTCCTCCCTTGCACTGCGATTGCATAGGGAATGTGGATGTGTGCACACCGCACAGTTGCTCAGTGTGGTGCTTCTTTTGTAGGGTGCCAGGGTGGGCCAAGGGCCCTGCCACTGTCACTGGCTGGTGCTTCCTCCCACCTTTACAAGATGCAGAGCTTTATTTTATAGGTAATCCATGCCTGAGTGTTTGGGAATTGTTCTGTCAGTGATAACACATGTAGCTTGAGACATGAAAGGCAGGCTTTCTGCTTTTCCAAAGTCTAGGAGTTACATTACGGTAACTTGCATGCAGTTAGAGAGAAAGTCTTTAAAGTGACATGTCTTGATTATTCAAGGAAGGAGAAAGACACTGCGTGGGAAGACAGTGGTCTGTTTGTGGCTCTTACGTTGCTAGTATGCTTTCTTCAGGAACAAAGAATACAAGCTAGAATTGTCCTGGGGCTGGGGCTTGTATCTGAGACCAGATCTCTCAAATTCACTTCACCCAGGGGAAAAATAAATTATATTTAATGTATTAGATACCTTAATTATCTGTATTGTCCTTAGGGTCTGTTTTTCAGGTCACAATCACATTTACAGTGTGGGTAATTAATTGATTCGTTTTTTTTAAAAGATACAATAATTTACATTATCCTTTAAAATATTACACTAGGCTCAATGCACAATCTTGATGGATTGCAGCTGCCTCATACAAAGTATTAGTAGATGGGCAGGTAGCTGATAGAGGAACTAAAGGAGTTTTAAGTTACTGTTCCATTGTTTGTCTTTTTAAAGAAAATGAAAATCCATCTTCTTACAATCATCCGTAATCATTTTAATTCAATATTTTTTAACTGGTGTGGGAGAAGTGCTTTGAAGTGCTTTGAAATAGGAACACCTCTCATTTTCCCAGATGGAGTCCTGGCAATCAGTCCAAGAGAGCTCTGAAAATACAGGTTGGCAGATGACAAAAATTTTAGCACTGTAAGAAATGTCAAATGTGATAAAAATTGAATGTCTTTTATTTATGTAAAGAATGTTATACTACTTAATATAGGTAGCAGATGGGTGATTCAGGTCAAAATCATACTGACTTCATTGTATTGGACTTTAAATTTTTTCCACATGCTGGCAAGCTATATTAAATTTTACTTCTGCCGGTGACATCTGAAGTGCCTATATATCTAGCATTTGATTTATGGTGGTGAGCTGGGACACCATCCTACTAAGTGTTGCATATTCCCACAATGCGAAACAACTCTTGCCTTTGCAATAAAAACCTCAGTCTGTTGAAGTTATAGTCTGGAAGAAAGGCAATAGCTTCTCCGAGTTCATAACAGATCTCTGCAGACTCATGAATTTGGATCCAGTGTCACCATTGCAGAACTGCCATCACTTTAATGGTGTTATCCTTTGACTATTTATTCACTCACTTTATCAGAAAAAGGCCTTTGAGATCTGGAGAGCCTGTAACATAGATCATGCACAGTTTATAGAGGCTACAGTATTTAGGTATTACTGTGCTACAATGTCTTGAATACTAAGTCTTACACACCAAAGGCTCTTGACTTTGCTGTTTCTCTTACATGGCAGCCTGTATTCCGAGTGTTTTCCCTAAGATCTGCACTTCAGAAGGTTGCATAGAGTCAGGTGTTTCCTGGAGACACATAATTTTTGGTATTTTGGTATACTTGAAATATATTAAAGGTAGTATGTCCAGCTTGGATTTGGATTCCATTATTTTAGCTTTTGATCAATGCCACTTTGCCTGCAAATGGACAGACAAATTCCAGAGGAGCAGCTGGTTGTTGCTTTTATTTAAAATTCTGCTAGCTAAAAAGGTATGTTGAGTCTAGTTCTCAAAGCATTAATTTAAAACTGATGCTAATCTGTCTTCTTAAAAGCAGAAGGGATAACACTCGCTCTTTTGCTGTGGTCTGTGGGCTGTGCACAATGGTGGTAGTGTTAGACGTTGAACTCTTCCAGCAGTGAGTATTTAGGGCAGATGGATGGCTTTGCTTCGAGGTCTAAACAAACTTTCTTAAACCCTTGTAAAGCCTTAACGAAAATTGTCTGTAGATTTATCCTAATAGCAATTCTAGCACATTTTTCCATGGTTTAGAAAAGCAGCAGATTATCCACAGCTGACTCATTAGTAATGCTGGCTATATTAGAGTGCCCTGATCCTTAGAAAACAGTGACTAAAATACACGCTGAGTAATGGCAGACCCTTAAAAATTTGACCTAAGCCATGTCTTCTGCAAACAATAATATTTCAAAAATTTTATTCAAAAATAAGAAATGTTTGCCATTCAAATTTTTAGATGGATGATGAATTGAAATGATTACTGAGTTTACATGTATTTGAAATAATTTTCAGGACAAATCAAGGACATGTGAGAATTTCTTGACTGGGGATGTCTGACAAGGTGGCACCTCTGGGTGTCTGCCCTTGTCCAACACTAGGAGCGGATTGCCTGAAATCACCTCGCTGAAGCCATCCTGCATTACAAGTTAGATATTCTCCTTCAGTTTTTCTTACAAAAATAGTCTGTTTCAATATATATTTTAAAATCTATGCTTTTAAAATTCATCTTTTAAATATCTATTTTATAATATATGATAAGTAGTATTGTCCCAATTATTTCCCAAGTGGCTTGAACATCAAACATTTTCCCTAATAAATGTTCTTTTCAACCTGGTGGAACTTGAACTCATGTCTGTGACCTGTTCTTCTACTCTGTGTTCTTTGTTTGGCGTCTACTCCAGTTGACCCTAAATTTTGGGGCTTTTCTTAGATGTCCTAACAGCTTGATTTCTTCCCTGACATGGTACTGAATCTGTTAAGTGCCAAATGTGGATCATTCTGACATTACTATACATAAAAGGTAACCAATTTTCCTTGTATCTCATGCATTTTGTAGAACTGCATGTAGCAGACCTTCCTCTCCTTTTGTCAATTCCCATTTGTCTTGAGTTCCTGAAACACAGCTTCTATTATTGTGTAGCATAATCTCTTAGATATTTTCTTATTAAAGAGCCTTTATTTACATTTGGGGAGTATAATATGTCAGCTTTTTAAGACTTCACAACAGCTACAAAGTAGTGCAGAAATAGGGAGCACTGTGTTACACTCATTTTAATGGTAGTTACATAATGTGGAGGTGTTTTATTTGGCATAGCACCGCAAGAATGATCTTCCTAAAGATAGGCATTATGAATTTTGTAACATAAATTACAGATAACAACTTACTCTCACCTTCTTTTGTGTAGCATTACCTTCACACAAAGAAACTTAAAAGAAGTAATTCAGGAAGTATTAAGCAAAACAACATAAAATTGAAAAGTGCTTGGATTACAGTGATTTGCCAGGAGGTTAAGTCTGCTGCTTTCTCAGTTCTGCAAGGACTTTTTAAACCATCTTGCTTAATGTGTCCCAGGTGAACAACATGCTGGTGTTGAATGAGAATTCAAGAAATCGTTCTATTATAGTTCTAGATGGGACCACTTCCCAGAGAAGTTTGAATATGTGAAATAACAGGACTGGGGAAAAGATACCTTACCAAAATAAGATCTCACAATGAAACCATCATTCAAGTGTTAATCTGGCTTTTTCAGCATTTGCAGTTGAGAAGCATTTCGGGACTTGAACCAACAACATATTTTGAGCGCAATGTACTGAAATCTGTATGCAAGTGTTTGAGACAGCTCTGTAGGTACACTGGATGACTTTAGATAGACATGTAAACTTCATTTAGCTTAGTTAAGACAGCAGGAGAGAGAGAGAATCCTTATTTGCATGGAAATGCTCTTGTATTCTACACAGAAGGAGTAGATGTCATGAAAATGTGTGTAAACCACAATAGCATTTGAGACTACAATTACTTTTATGATCTCAGAGTAATAACCATGAAAAAGAACTGCAAACAATAGTATGTGTAAGATGATTGAGGTTTAATTAGGGAGTTGTAAATTTCTGTGCATTTGAAGACAACAGTATTTGAAAAGGTGACTTTCCACAAACCTGCAATAGATCATAGAATCATTTATGTTAGAAAAGACCTTTAAGATCATTGAGTTCAACTGTTAACCCAGCACTGCCAAAACCACCACTAAAACACATCCACATCTACACATCCTTAAAATTCCTGCAGGGGTGGTGACTGACCACTTCCCTTGGCAGCCTATTCCAGTGCTTGACAACCTTTTCTGTGAAAAAAATTCTTGATATCCAACCTAAACCTCCTCTGGTGCAACTTGAGGCCATTTCCTCTTATCCTATCACTTGTTACCTGGAGGAAGAGACCAACCCCCACCTGGCTACAAACTCAGGTAGTTGCAGAGGGCAATAAGGTCCCCCTGAGCCTCCTTTTCTCCAAGATAAAACAACCTCATCTCCCTCAGCTGCTCCTCATCGCTAAGCGTGTCATCTCACCATGGGAGATCAGTTTGATCCACCAGGGCCTGTCTTTCATCAACCTATGCTGTCGAGAATGATCCCCGGTTGTCCTGCTTGTGCCACATGATGGCAAGTTGATCTGCTTCATGATCTTCCCTGGTACAGAGGTCAAATTGACAGGCCTGTAGTTATCTGGAGACTCTTTCAGCCCTTCTTGTAGATGGACTTAGTCACATTTGCCAACTTCCAGTCAATTGGGTGTTCCCTGGTTAGCCGGGATTGCTGATAAATGGCAGAAAGTGGCGTGGTAAGCACTTCCACTAACTCCTTCCCCCCTTGGGGGAATCCCATCCAGCCCCATAGATTTGTGTGTCTAAGTGATGTAACAGGGCTTGTTGATATTTGTTCAAGATGACCAGTAACTTAGGATATTCAAATAGTTTTTAGTGCTATGATTTTTATATACTCCATTTGGCATCTGTTATACAGGTTCACAGTGCAGTGAATTTGCCTTTCACCAGTCAGGACTTTGGATGGGGATTGGACTGCCTCCTGAATGAACAGCTCAAATCTGAGACCATCTCTAAAGCAGAATGTGATTATGCCTGTTTGGCTTATGCCAGATACTAGTTTGTTGTGGGCAATGGACAACGGAGGTTGAAATCTGTACATATGTTTGTCCCTTGAATAGAGAAGCTGATAACTTTGTCCAGTTGTTTCAAAATTCAAAAGGTGAATGAAGTCCTTGTGATGCTGTGTACGTGTCGCTGAAACTGCATGTATGTGCTTGAATTATTTGGTTGTTCCAAATACATACTTGGATTTTTTTAGCAAGAAGTTGCTGATATTCAGGCTGATGAATTTTTTACTTTAACTTGGTCAAGTGTAAAAAGTGGCCTGATATGTTTCTGTTTTGGTGCTCTCAAAGAAACACCAAGCATTTATGTTTGAATTCATATATATTTTAAATATGCAAAAACTAGAATAATATGCCCCAGTCTTAAACTCCTATTAGTATAAAGTGTTGTTTAATCTTAACTGGGTAAGCACAGTAGGTACATATAAGCTCTGATTTAATTTACCATTTTTAGTACTTTGTGATTGTATTAAATGATGCCTTTATAATAATGAATTTGAAATGCTAGGCCTGGATGCACAGATGATGCAAAGTACCTACACCTAGCTTTAAAATGGCTTTATTCAAACATGGACAAAAAAAGACAAAACACTTGACCTATAGTAGTGAAACAGAAGCCAAATGTATTTGATTGCTATCAAGTCTGTAGCACTTTTCAGAAAAATTCTTTCAAGACCAACTCCACCCTTGTTCTGCCTTTAACTTCCCCTTTCCAGCTCAGCTCTGGTTTCCCTGTAGTGTCTGAACATGCATTCTAAAAGGATAAGGTCCTTGTGGGTCCCTTCCAACTCATAATATTCTGTGTGTGATTCTGTGTGTGATCATACTGGAAGGGGCCAACCAGTTCAGAGGGGCTGCACTTACACCATTGTGTACCAATTTTTTAAGTGTATGTTTCCAGACATCTTGAATAAGACCCCCTATTACACCTCACCCAGTTCCCTGACGGGAGGGAGGGATTGATCTCAAACAGCAGAGCAGGTGTGATGGCCTGTGCAGCAGGGAGGCACTGGGCCATGCAATCCATGAGGATTAGCCTCCTGTTGTAAGAACTTTCAGTAATTTATCTGTCTTAAATTTGCCTTTTGTCTATTGTCCCTCTGCTACTCTGCAAGTTATTCTTCCTCCTTTGGGCAGCTGAGAGCGGCTCCCTCCTGATGCTCGTGTCTCTCAAATCCTTGCAGTTGCTGCTGCCTGCAAAGAGGCCCTGCTGAGGAAGAATCCCTGCTGCTTGTGTACAGCCCTGTTGGAGCCCCTTGTTAAGTGGAGGAGAGCTGGTGGGATTCATTTATTTAAGCGGCCTTGCCTCTAAGGTAGCTATTGTTTGTGCTGTCTCCTCTGTCACCTGGGGTCTGGGAACAGAGAATGGGTGGTGTGAGCTCCTGAGGGGGACTCTAAATAGAAGGGGTGTGAATTTAAGACTGTTATGTCTCCTGGCTATGCAAGAGCTCAGAAACTGTCGTGACATCTAACATTTGCTGTCTCGCTCCTAAGTGTTTGAATACATTTTAGGCTGAAATGCCTGATTTATGTGAAACCCTGCTGGAGTCTTCAGTTTCTACACTTGTTCTGGTTTCACATTATATTTTAAGATCAAGAGAGCAAAGATTCATGTCAGATGTTTTTGCTGCTAGTGTCTTCCCCCTTCCCTCCACCAAAGTCGATGGTATCTGGAAATGGGTCCACCCTTCCTTAGGAAGCAGTGAGGAAGCCACAGCTTTGGCATGTTTTTGCATTTAGATGTGACTGATTGAATATAGATTTCCTCAAAGCTATTGCAGCTCTCAGATTGGTTTGGTTTTACTTCAGACAATCTGAAGCCATATTTCAATGTGTTGAACTAGATGCAACTCTTGTATATAACCTCTCCTCCAGTGGGAGGGGAGATGGAGAACACAGACTGGAACTATGTCAGAAAACTCAGTCTCTTCCATCCCTTCTCTGTCAAACAGTGGCTGATGTGTAGCTGATTATCTGAACTGAGAATTAGACTCCCAGCTACCAATGAGTACTGAATGAGTTCAGTAAAGTGAGATCTTGGAGCCCCATCCTGCCCAGGTAAGGATGCAGCACCTACAACTGATTGCTAAGATGAGAAAAAGCATATTCATCCTGGACTGTGATGTCCTGCCAGAAATCCCTTTGTCCTCACTGCAGAAAACCTCCAAATTAAATGTGGGACAGGAAGATACTGACCATATAATAGTGATCTGAGACATATCCCCGTTGCCTTTTTCATACATCCAGTCCATGAGTGTCTTTTCCCAGTGACTCTCCAGAGAGCCCAAGATCCTAATTTAGGAGCAGCAAATCATACCTAACTTGAAACATGCCCCTCTGAAGGTTTTCAAGGGTTGTAATGTCTTCTTGGCTACCAACACATTATAGTCTCTTTCCTGTTAACTCACATACAAGCAAACTGAAACCTAAAACTGGAATAACACAGGAATGTTGGAAAAGCATGGGAAGAGGTGAAATATTTCTTTCTTCTTTGAGGCAGCAAGCTTGGCAAAGGGGCTACTTTGCTTCCATGGATCTTTCTATTTGACCAAGCAAAGGAAAAGTTTGATAGCCCTACCTGAGATACGTGCTCTGCTCCTCTTAGCCACCAAAGGAATCCAGCTGGAACAACACAAGTTTTGGTCTGATTTATTTATCCTGCCTCCAGTACTCAGCTCCCACAAGTATCTCAGCCCCGTTGTGTGGTCTGCATTTGTTTCTGTTTTGCAGAAATTAAACCATAAGCCAGTGTTGGTTTCTGTTGGAAGTAATCCTATTACAATATCATTACAATGCCTTTTAAAGACAGAGCACCTCCTTTTCTGGGTTGTCTATGTCATGATAGGGTTAAATCAGTGGTTATGGTAGTCCCTGGGCCCAGTACTCAATACTGGATTTCTAGTTCAGAACCTTCCAGTGTGTAAATATAGAGGTTAGGAAATAGAGATGATCTACTCTTGTTCTAAGAGGCCAGGAGTTTTCTCGCACACCTCTGTACTTGTATATCAGAGCCATCATTTGATGTAGATTCTGACCCTAGGGTTTACAGTCATCTTTTCCTGTAAGAAGAAATAAAATGAGAAACAGTTTTTCTGGTAAGGTTCTATCATTATATACACACGTGTAAATGTACATATAAAAATAAAATAAAAAAAAAAGTAGACAATCCCCCATAATTCTTTAAAGGTTAGATCTGGTCATAAAGGTTGAGAATGTTTAAAAAAAAATTTAATCTTATTCTTACAGTGTTTATTCACAGTGTTAAGGCCAGCTGACGCTTTGAGACTCATCAGCACACCTTACTTGAGGAAGCTCATGTTTACATTTGTTTCTAAAAATGTAATCTTTCACTTCCAGTTTTCTAAGAAAGTTTGGCCTTTTTTCCCTTGCACGGCATCTGGCCACATTATGCCAATTCATTCATCACCTCCAGATTGTGTTGCTGTGGTTTGTTCCATCTAAAGCTGGGTTTGAAGGTGATGCACAGATTTCAGAGGGAACAGCATGTGATTGCCTGCCTGCCTTCTCCAGGCTTCAAGGCCATAGTGGGCATCCAAAGCCTACTCTCTGCTGCTTTCCATTTAGTGTCAGTACCAATTTAAGGCACTGTTTAGTTTTCAAGTAAAAAATGGGTCAAGCCTCAGCCACATTGAAAGCAGAATATTAATCTATGTGTGACTGGCTGCTGCATTCTTGTAGGACCACACGATGCACACAATCCAGATGTACCCACTCTCTCCCAACTAACAGGGAAAAACCTCTCAGTACACATTAGGTGAATGTAGAAACAGGAACTTCTGAGCTTCCTTAGAAACGCTTTTTATACTTGGGTCTGTAAATTGAGGACTTCATCTTGTATCTCTAAATCTTATCCCACCTATCCTTCTCTACCAAAATCTTTAACCCAATGAATGCTGACCTTTAAGAAGGAAGACTATCAGGCTCTACATTGTATCTGCTTAATTTCTGAAGCATGATAGATAAAGCAACAGTGA
Organism: Pitta sordida; assembly: GCA_013390025.1. Lineage (NCBI taxonomy): Eukaryota > Metazoa > Chordata > Aves > Passeriformes > Pittidae > Pitta > Pitta sordida. Next base: position 220,967 of record WEKX01001289.1, read on the forward strand.
AAAGAATGTCAAAATAAGACAGGTAGTTTGGTTGTCCAGCACTTTTAGCTCCATATTGCTTCTGCAGCCTTTTTGGGATGTTCCAGGATTTACAGATAAACATAAGGTCATCTCTGGAAGGAAAGAATATTACCAGAGAGGAATAAATGAAAGAATTAGGGAGAGACAGGTAATTACTATACATATTGGTTACTTCTAATTCAGAACTTGCAGGGATCCAGGAGAAGGTACCATCTCATAAATTACATCTCCACTGTGACTGCGTGATTATTCTTATTAAAAGTGATGTATGAAATAAAAACACAATCCTAATTCTCAGATAGTGGCAGCCAGTTGAATCCTTCTTCTGCCTGGTAAATAAAGCAGAGACAGAATTGGCTACCCAGAAGTGTATTTAATATTGACTGAAGTAATAAGAGGGACATATGTAGAGACAGAGCAGCAGATCTGCCTCTGAGAGCATGTATTACTTTCCTGTTAGGTAGGGGACTTTAATGTTTTGAGTTAGGAAGAACTGCCAGACTTAACAAAGGCAGTATGACCTTGTAGGACCAGTGATTAGAACCATTAGAATTAAACAGTGAGTGCAGAACTGTAATACGGGTCCTTGGTGGCTATGCAGACAATATGCTGTGAAGCAACTGCAGTACCTTCACAGGCACTCATTAATGTATTGGCATGAATCTCAGCAAAAAGCCATATGTGGCTCATCTGCCAGGATTTCAAGTGGAAAGCCAAAATTCTTTGATTACCTTGGTCTGGACTGCTCCCCTATATGTTTTTTGTACTGTTATAGGTACAAAAGAGGTGAGTGAGTTGTCTTGTTGAGATTTTTTCTTGCCACTGCTTCCAGTTGTGGTTGTTTAAAAAAAGATTTAAATGCTCATTGTGTTCCCACAGTCATTACACAAAAGCACTGTAAGGGTGAGGGTGGAGAAGCTATTTTTCGTGACCACAGCTGGCAATCAGTTTATCCCCCTGAAGCATGACAGTTGATATCTTTGGGCATTTTTCATGAGCTAGTGTAATATTAGATACTATTCTTATCCTTACAAATGTCTAATCCAGCTTTTGTTCTCTGAGCTGGCTCTGCCAGAGGATATCCGAGCAGAAGAGAGAAGAATAAGGAAGGCAATGTACTGATGGGGTGTGACTGATGTTACTGGGAATGCATAACAGTAATTGCAGGTTTTTCCTGCCCTAGTTTCCTCTTCCTGTTGGTACTGAAGTTAATAAGGATTTGAAATAATTCATCAATATTGTGTCAATATTGTGTTTGTACAACAGTTATTGATATTACGAACAATGAGGGCAATAGATTGACATTCCATCAGAGAATGTTAAGTGTTGCTGCTGGGGGGCTGAGGGGGTCACACAAAATACAGTGAGAACAATATTTGTTCCAGTGAGGTAGGAAGTCAAAACTTTTCCCAAGCATTTATAGTTCAATAATTTGTTCTAAATTTTGCCAAGAGAGCAACTGGACTAAGAAGGCAGTTTCTGTAAATCAAAGTCCTTGTTACCCTCAGGGCCTCACTGAGATGTTCTTCTCAGATATCAGCTGCATGAGAGATGAAAGAAAGTTTGTCTTTCTGACTGGCTGCTGTTCTACCTTGTCTTCCCAGCAGCCTGGAGAAAATCAATGGAGTCATGGGCCTGGAGTGAACACGGAGTTGTCAGAAACTGTAATATTTGACAGATCCAAGCTTTAAGTGAAAACCTCAGAACATGGCTGAACTAGAAAACTCTAAAGGAAAACACAAATACAAGAAATGTAGCCATTTAATGAAATGAACCCTGTTTATCAGCCCTGGAAATTGCTGTCTTTACATCTGTGTGGCCATGGATTGGCAGTAGCAAGTGCTAGTTTTGTTCTGCTTGCCATTCAGCACAGGGCACCAGGCAGTGAGCCCTATAGTCCCATAAATGTAATCTTTAAAAAGAGAAGCTGCTTGACATTTTTCTCTTTTGTTTTCTCTAAATCTTTCTATTTTGCCACTTAAAAAGTGTAAGAAGAGGAAAAGTGATAAAGAAAACCAACCAACCAAAAAAAAAAAAAAAGACAAGAAAGCTGAACCTTCTTTAAGTTCATTTTGGTTCAGAAGATGATTCTGAAAATATGGTTAATGCTGGACATTCATATTTTAAATGTTTTCTAGGCGGAAAAAACATGCCTCAATCTGATAAGAAAAGCTTGCTCTGTTTAAGACTTTGATCTCTTTCCTGCCCCTGGCCTTTGTGCAGCTTTGCCTACCCTTTTGTAAATCACAGGCTGGTCTTTGCACTCCAATTTGGGAAGAATGTCAGGTATGCCTGTGTCAAATTGCCCACATAACCTTCTCTGCTTTAAGGCACACATTGACATTAAGTTGTCTCCCTGTAACACTGTCCAAGGTATCTGGTTTATCTCTGTTACCTCAAGGTGAAGTCGCCTTTCACACTTTTTCAGGTAACAATTAAAACCAATCTGCCCAGACTTCTCAGCTCTGCCATGTCTGCTTGATGCTTGGCAACATGAGTCCCTGCAAACAGGCTAGAGATGAAATCCAGCTGCAGTAAAATCTGGATTCCTCTTAATTTTAGCACCAGATGATTTGAAGAAAAATGCATTTCTTTCTCCCATGCTGCTGATCTACGTAGAACTGCCTGGATCTCCAGAATCCTTCCTTACGTTCCTTCTTTTCTTTTGGGAAAAGTTAGAGCTTTTTTCAAGTGCAGCATTCCCACAGCTTACCTATCAGTGCTTAAAAATATCTTCAGTCACTCTGGTTTCAGTGAAGTTTTGGAACAGTTTTGATTCTCATCAAGATATCCATACAGCATTGTGCCAATTTCCCTTGATGCATACCTTAAATTTTGTTTGCAATTTCCTTCTCATCTCAAATTAGTCTATCCCAGAAATTCTGCTTCTCTGCATATTTGCATGTTTCACAAAAAACTGTGCATGATATTTTCATTGGCAAAGGGACTTGGAAATTAGGGTCACTGTAAGAATAAACGTGTAATTTAATGACTTTTTAAATCTCACCTGAACCTCCCTCACTATGAAGCAAAGGCTTTTACAAGTTGAAAAGAGGCAGGTGACCAAGACCGTACAGTGAAACTGCTATCACAGAAAGTTGTTAGTATTTCCCACTGAGGTGTTCAGAGCATCCAGGCAAAAACTAAGTTCAATTTCGCAGCTGAGCAAAAGTTGAACTATTTCATTATTCTTCCAAAATATTTTGGATGGGCCAAGTGTAGTTAAATAAAGAAACGTAAGGATTGTAACCCCCTTGTAATCCAAGAGGAGGTAGTCAGAGACTTGCTGAGTGGCTTGGACCCTCACAAGTCTATGGGACCAGATGGAATCCACCCGAGGGTCATGAAAGAACTAGCAGATGAACTCGCCAAGCCACTTTCCATAATTTACCAACAGTCCTGGCTTACTGGTGTTGTGCCACAAGACTGGAAATTGGCCAATGTGACACCCATCCACAAGAAGGGTAGGAAAGATGATCCTAACAACTACAGACCAGTCAGCCTGACCTCAGTCCCATGCAAAGTCATGGAACAGATGGTCTTGTGTGCCATTACACAGCAACTGCAGAACAACCATGACATTAGATCTAGTCAGCATGGATTTCGGAAAGGCAGGTCCTGCCTGACTAACTTGATCTCCTTTTATGATCCAGTGACTCGACTGGTTGATGACAAAAAGGCTGTGGATGTTGTGTACTTGGACCTTAGCAAAGCCTTTGACACGGTTTCCCACAATAAGCTTCAGGAGAAACTTGTAAAGCACGGGCTGGAAAGGAACATTTTATGCTGGGTTACAAACTGGTTGGAAGGGCGAGCTCAGAGGGTGGTGGTGAATGGTGCAACATCGGACTGGCGGCCAGTCACCAGCGGAGTCCCACAGGGGTCAGTGTTGGGCCCAGTACTGTTCAACATCTTTATCGATGACATGGACGAGGGAATTCAATCCATCATCAGCAAGTTTGCAGATGATACTAAGCTGGGGGCAAATGTTGAACTGCCGGAGGGTAGGAAGGCCCTCCAGAGGGACCTTGACAGGCTGGAGAGATGGGCAGGCTCCAACAGTATGAGGTTTAACAAGACTAAGTGCCGGGTTCTTCACTTCGGCCATAACAACCCCATGCACCGCTATCGGCTGGGGGAGGAGTGGCTCGAGACTAGTGAAGTGGAGAGAGACTTAGGTGTACTGATCGATAGGAAACTCAATATGAGCCAGCAGTGTGCCCAGGTGGCTAAGAAGGCCAATGGCATCCTGGCCTGCATCAGGAACAGTGTGGTCAGTCGGTCCAGGGAGGTTGTCCTTCCCCTGTACACAGCGCTGGTCAGACCTCATCTTGAGTACTGTGTGCAGTTCTGGGCTCCCCAGTTTAAGAGGGATGTTGAGCTGCTTGAGAGGGTCCAGAGAAGGGCAACGAGGATGGTGAAGGGACTGGAGGGCAGGCCCTATGAGGAGCGACTACAGGAACTGGGACTGTTCAGTCTGGAGAAGAGGAGGCTCAGAGGTGACCTCATTGCTGTTTACAACTACCTGCGGGGAGGTTGCAGCCAGATGGGTGTAGACCTCTTCTTCCAGGCTGACGACACCAGAACGAGAGGGCACGGCCTCAAGCTATGCCAGGGGAGGTTCAATCTTAACGTTAGGAAGCGGTTTTTCACACAGAGAGTAATTGCATATTGGAACGGGCTGCCCAGGGAGGTGGTGGAGTCACCATCCCTGGAGGTGTTTAAGAGAAGACTGGACGAGGAGCTTAGTGACATGGTCTAGCCGGGGGGTGTAGGGCTGGATGACCCTGGGCCCCTTCCGGCTCGGAGTGGCCTGCTAGACTGTGAGGGATCTAGGTTGGTGTTATGCTCTGGGATGTGCTCTCGGTCTCTGTACGGGTGTTAGATGGTGAGTTGGACTAGATGATCCTTGTGGGTCCCTTCCAACTCATAATATTCTGTGATTCTGTGATTCTGTGATTGTGATTGTGGCCCTGACTCTGATTTTTCCAATGACTTGTACTATTCAGTTCCTCTGTGCTCTCAAGTCTGACCAGCATTGGGGAGGACAATGCTGATCCTTCAGGGAACTGAGAAAAGCTTACAAAGTACTCAGGAACTGCAGACTGCTGTTTTACTGCACAGATTTACAACAGTCCACTGAAACATTCCTAATCTGCTCCTGAAAGGGACTACCTAGTTACTGAAGCCAGCCTCCCTAGAACCCCAACCAAAAAATCTGATCATCTCCTAATATAGATGGGATGATATGGCCATGAAGAAATGTAGAGGAAATGTGCAAACATGTGAGCAGAACTTGATTGTCATTTCACAACTCTGGTTCTGGAACCAGCAGGACTGAGATTGGGTCTTGTCTGCATCTTGGATTTGTCTTCTGTTGGAGCACAGATTCAAACCAACACCATGAATTCTAGAGGGGTTTTTTTTCCCCCTGAATGAATTCTTTAATTATTCTCTGAAATTCTGTAGTTGGGTCCATTTCACACCTCACACTTTGCAACTCTTCAAGATTTCTCGACAGCATCCTAATGCTTGGAGATGTCAGCTTATATTCATCCCATATGTCAGATATTGCTTGGAAATGAGACAGAAAACAATGGGCGGGAATGTGATGATTTCCACATTATGCTAATGAAGTAAATATAATTAAATCATAAATGCTGAAAAACTTCCGTGTCCTAACTGATCTCCCAGGATACTGGCACGTTAAGTATCCTGTGATCCTTTGGTACTGCAGTGGATGCTTTTTAAAGTGTCAATTTTACATACGCTTAGATTTTGGAAATAGTTTGACTTTGCAGCATGTGGAAATGGAGTGGAAGTCACAGAAGCCACCTGTGTATAATCCAATCCAAAGCCAAATACTGTACTCAAAACTCAAAGAATTTTGCCTTTAAAGTGTCCTCGATCGATTACTTGGTTCTTCCTGTTCCAATAATAACTTTTCCAATTCTTTCTCTCAAAAGTGAAATTACATTATGAAACTACATTAGTGTGCATTGAGAGAGTACCAGTTATCTGATCTGACATTTTATATATTGATTGAAATGCTGAGAGACAAGAAAGTCATTATTTATAGCGGCTCAGCGGAAAACTGAGACACTGGTGAAGGAAGGTCACAAAACGTGGACAGTAAATGGTACCTGGGCACACTTATCTCCTCGGAAGCACAAACCTGACAGGGCTGCTCTGTGGTGGGAAGCAAGGAAGGAATATTGGGGGTTCTTATTCCCCAAACCAAGTTTGATTTGCTTAGCTGTTATGTAGTCTTATGAATCTATATGGAACACAAACCACCGACAGGAAGAATACATAGCAACACTTAATACAGAACTTCTTATTTACAGATCTCAAAAATACTTCAGAAAGGTAAAGCAGCAGTGACGTCCCAGGGTAAGTACTTGGCAGGCTGGTGGGGAAGCCAGGACAGCCCCCAGCACTCGTGAACCCCAGTCTGTAAATCTGTCCTTTTGACTATACTGCTTCTAATAACAAGAGCAAAAAAGGGTGATGTCAGGGTTGTGTTGTCATCTGCGGTTTGATATAGATGGGCAAGTTACATTTAACCCGAACTTGTCTGTGTAGCGTGTTTGGCTTTATCAGCCTGCCAGTGTTGGCCACTGAGGAAGAACATGGAATATCTTCTAGGGGAGGGTTTTCTAAAAACAAGATTTTTGCTTTCATTGCTATTTATGTGTTCCACCCTTCACCCTTTTTCAGCTGCAGAGAGATCTTGTTCTATTTTAAAGGCTCGGTCAGGAACTTGAGGCTAAAGACTGCAGCCAAATCAAACAGGAATCTCACCAACCTAATAGAGGGTTGGCTGATAATAAAGGCTATCTTCCCAAGCCTTTAAAGCTCTCTTCTTCCAAAGACACTCCCTTATCTGAAGCCTCTGGCTTCCCATGAGAGGGTATAAACATCTTCCTATGTAGCAGAGTACCCTTTGACATTAAGAGGAAAGCACAACTCAAGATAAATTGAAGAGGCTTTTATGTCTAATCTCAGTAAGCATTCAGAGGCTGTGAATGTCTTTTTATCCTGAGTTGTTGAGGTTTGTTTTGTTTTTTTGGCTGGGAGCACATTTTGCTTGGAGTTTATTACATCCCTCATGGCTGTATTTTTTTTTTCCCAGCTGAGCTGTCAGTGCAGTACTTGTTTGGTCAAGACTTGTGTGTTTACTTGGCATCTTCAGTATAAAAACCCGTGCTGTTCACGTGGCTTCCAGGCAGCCAATTCTGCTAATATTTTAAGGCTCTTATTTATGTGGCTTGAGGGTAAATGTTTTCTGACTTTAACATTTTACCTTGCTCACAGGAGCAAATTTTGATAACTTTCTTTCGTTGGCAGGGGTTTCAACTTTGTCAATTCACTGCTATTCCTCGTTAGAGGTTTTTAAAGAAGGTGTAAAGCTTTTATTATTTTTTTCATAGCTGTTGGAATCCCATCAGTGAACAGCTCATACAAAGCACATCTCACTTTCATCCAAATACGTATCTATGTGATTGGTGAAGCCAAAACCCACGTGTTCCCCTTGTGATACGGAATAATTTCTTCCAGGAGAGCTGCGCTCTGATGAACTCTCCAGGACCTCTTCACTGATCCTTGTTTCATGGCCATTCATAGCCCTTCCATCCCCAACACCCTTCTCCTGGATAATGCAGATGAAATGAGATCACAGAATCACAGAATCAGTAAGGTTGGAAAAGACCATAGAGATCATCAAGTCCAACCTAGACCTCATTCAGAGCCTGGCTTAAGTGGGCCCACTGCTGTCCTTAAGGAATTGTGAGGTGCTGGGTGCCAGCCCAGGGCTGTACACTGTTTCTGCTGGAGTCCAGACTGGCTGTCTGCAAAGATGCTGGAATTGACCTTTCCCTCCCAGCAGCAGTGCCGAAGTCCTCTCTCTTTTGCTTGCTGGGAGACAACTAGAAAGCAAGCATCAGATTTACCCCTGTGACTTAGCAGCAGTCGTGTCTTTACTAGAAGGCTACCTTGAACCTCCTCCTTCTATCCCCTGAAAGAAGACTGGGAGTCCCTCACATGATCAAGGTGTCCACCACAGGCCTTCCACACTGAATGTTCTCTCATGTTTGAGCCATTTGATTTCTTTAGAAGGGAAAATGTCCCTTGAGGCTTATGGTGCAAACTTGTTTTTAGACAAAGAATATGTATTCAACCACCATAATTAACCTTCCATTTTAAAACCTCCACTTCCAGATCAGCTCCCTACAGGCTGATTTTTCTGTTTGCAGGAATGCGTGAGTGATGTACAGATGCTCTTCAGGATACTTTACCTATTCATTAAGTTTGATTAGATAGCATTTGCACTTGGCCATCTAAGAGTGCACCACTTTCTGATACAATTAGTGTTCCTCCAATTAGGATAGATGGCTGTTTCATTACTTTTAAGTGGGTCATTAAAGTGCCATTCCTGTTTCATGCTTCTGGAGCTGACAAGGGTACCTGCACACTTTTTTTTTGCAAAGTCAAATCTAATTTCAGAAGGCCAGTGGAGAAGGTAATGTACCAGGGCAGATGTTGCTTATGGCTCCTGCTGAGAGCAGTTCCTGGATAGTTGATTTTCGTGTGTGCTTGATACAGGGATTTGTGAAACAGAAGTACCTGATTGATAAAACATCTTTTGAAGAAGTTCCTGGATGCATCAAACCCTGAAAATTATTTAAAACATTTATTTTTAAAAATTAAAATAATAACAATTTAAAATAAATAGACTAAATGTAAATAAATAAAATCATGCCAAATACAAATGAATTAAATAATAATTTTAAATGAAACTAATAATTTAAAATATTTAAATTCTTTAAAATATATATTGCTAAGCTTCTGAGGCCATATGAATTCCTTTAAAAACTGTGGAAATGTGTGGTTGTCATAAGGAAAACACAGGGATTGTGCCTTATCAAGAGTGATCTTTTCATCTTTGTTTTCTCAACCCCACATTCATCCACAAGGATGTCTTCTCTCCAGGAGCCATGCTACTTCCTTGCAACTTGGGTGTAGCAGCCCTTTTTGTTTCTCCAAGAGGGCTTGCAATTCCTTCATAATTAGATACTGCTATGCTATAAACACCATTTTCTGAGAACTTGAGGGCAGATTTCTGGCGGATATCGGAGAACTGTGACTCATATTTTGTGAAGGGACAGAGACAGCTCTTCTGCAAGGGAGATTTGGAAGTCGTGACTCACCACTCTGATCTCTTTCTGTAATTTTTCATTTTTAGATGATTTTTAGATCAGTCATAGACAGCTGTAAATTTTAAAAATACTTAAGGCCACATCTGCAGGAGAATAATCTTGATCATTTTGGATGCCATAAGTCAGAAACTTGTCCAGCTCTGAGATCACCTGCTTGGACTAATCAAGATCTAATAATGTTTAAAAAATTTCTCAGTAAGGTCTAAGATTTTTGAAAACAAAGATTATACCTTTTGCTGCAGGATTAATCTACTCCATGTGTAGTAAAAATGTATTTTAAACACCCCTCTAAAATATCTATGGAACTCCCTGGATATCTTTCTATGGCTGAAACTAGGTCAGATCTTAGGTTGCTTAAAATGTAAAAAGTCCATTTGTTTTTCACTGCATTTATTGTATTCCTCTTGTTTTCTCTGATTTTCAAGCCCTTCTGTTTTATTCTGCTTTGTGGTCTCTGGTTCTGTTTTTACCACAATATATGTAATTGTGTAAGACTTCTGCCTAGTTCATCCATTTTACAACCATCTAGATATTTCTGGGGTTCTCATCTCAGATGACTCATCAAAGCCAAAACACCCATTAATCAGTCACCAACTACTGATTAGGTTTATTTCTAGTAAGTGTATTAGCACTGAAAAAAAAACAATTCAAAGATGTTTTTCTCATCCTCCTCAAAGTCAGTGGACATCAAGCAGGTGGGCTGCAACATTTATCCCCTTCAATGACTTCTCAGTGGGTAGACTGAAACATGCAGAGTAGTCACAAAAGCCAAGCGGGAGCTAGGCAGCAGGGATTAGATCTTGAGGAATTTTATTTAATTAACCTTCCTGCTAAAGCAATCACTTCTCAGCGTCTTACCCTCCTAGGTCATGTTTTCGCTATCAAACTGTGAAATTACACACGGAATTATATAGCCTTGGCATCTTTGATTTAAAATAAAAATATAAATAATTCTGAAGTGACATGGAAGTATAAATAGGTGGAGTATGAAAATATTTACTGCTCTGTAAACAGCTATCAGTCTGTCAAAAATGTATGCAGCTGCTGGATCTCGGTGGGAGGCAAGCCTGAGTCTTGTACCTTGAGCCACTTCTGACAAAGGTTTCCATTGATCCCAGGTGCTACTTTGAAAACTGAGGCTCGATACATCTCTAGTCTTTGAAGGAAGTCAGAATAAATGCAACAGCTTCTGTCTAAAATCTGCGCTGGTTTGTTGTGGAGGGTGTTTTTGTTGTGTAGCACCTTTTAGTGAAGATTTTGCCTTCAGATACACATTCCAGAAGAAAACAGTGATATTTTGGAATGCCAAATTTCAGTGACTAAGGCACCAACACTTTGTGGTAACCCATCAGGCATTATTGCATGTATCCTGGAACTCTAAAGATGCGGGTCTGGCCTAAGGTTCATAGGTTCAGGCAGGATGTGCTGTTTTTTCATGCCAATGAAATACAGTCAACAGGATATGAGGAGACCTCCAGCCTGAGTGTAAGGGCTACCAAAGGGTCACCAAAAGAAAAGCTGCTTCTTCTATATGTGAAGTACAAGTGTACCCCCCCCTCCAGAGTGTCTCCTGCTAAGCTTTTTCCTTCATAGGGGTAAAACCGAGGTCAGAGAGCAGTAAGTTATTAGGTTAAAACTCTGGATTCTGAGGTCATCTAAGAAATGACGAATCTACAGAGGCTGTGCTGAGAAGAGCTGCTGTTGTACCTCTGCAAGATGTAAGTCTGGTCAGTGGATTTCATTACCCATTGCTGTGTCTCTTGCCTTTGAAGTTTGAGCCAGTTCCTGGATAACTGCCCTGCTCCCACGGGAGAACAGACATGTGAGAAACACCACCTTTTTCTGAAAACTGAGAAGGCAGAACAGCTCAACCACAATGGCTATTTGCAACTACCTACTTTGTAAAATACTTTTTTCAGCTATTCCTCATAGGTCCCTAAGTTATAGTGCCAGGCCTCTTTCCTGAGGGCCTGCAAATACTGAGTACATATGCAAACCTGAGGTGAGTGACGGATCCTTCCTAAACCTTGGACCCTGAAAGGAGTTCATGGAGATTAACGTAAGTGGCAGAAATGATTGCTTACTAATAAAAGAAATGCTCTCTGAGGTCAGTTGGTTTTGTCTGAGCAGGTGTTCCAGTTTTCCTTTTGGATGAGAAGGATAAAGTAGGTAGAGTAACCACTGCCCCATCCTCACCACAGTATCTGCAGGATGGACTAAAAGGGAACCTCTCTGGTGCTGTCGGTAGCTGCCAGCAAGTAAATTGGAGCTCTGTAAAAAACTGCATCATGTTATTTGTTCTTATTCCTCAGGCTTGATAAGACTAGGCAGCCCTTTTACCTTCTGATCATTTTAGGACTGTAAGACGTAACTACTGGAGTTGTGCAGAGGAAATGTCAGGCTTTGTAGCTTTGTGCTTTATAATGCTGTGACAAGATAGTTCGGTTCTGTCCCTTCAGCTAACACCAAATTACGTTATAAACCATCCTCATCCAGGCTAACCTTTTCTGTGTGCGCTGTTCTTCCCTCCTCACAGGACATGGCACAGGTAGGGAACAGTGGATGTGTCCCCAGGGTGTGCATTGTGATCAGCCCCCTGCAGTCTGGCCTGTCTCTTTCTTCAGAGTTAGGCTGTTGGCTGACTCGGTCAGTCTTCCACAGATTATTTACTACAGCTACTCTCAAGCATTTTATAGGCCTTCCTCTTTAGTGCTTAGCTTGCAGGTAGTCTATTCCTCTCTCACAAGGTGTACGCTGCATGTTCTGACAGCACATGTGTCCTGGTGTGGAAATAGTCACAGTGCCAAATCCTCTAAATATTGTAAAATTCCAAGGCCCAGTCCAGGTCTCCTAAAATAGCACATCTGAGCAAACTTCCTGGGGCTTTTTAAACGGCTTTCTGATGTGTGTGCTGGGGTATGAATGGAACTGCGGATTTCTGAAGTGTCAAGGGGGCAAATGTGTGTGTACCCAAATGAGAATATTATGAATGAGTCTCTTCAGAGAAGAACACTGATGAAAAGGACACTGTTAGCAAAAACGACCACAGAAGTATGAGCAAATACTCAAAAGGAAGAACACCCAGGGGGAGTGGGTTCCCACTTTCTAGTGAACGACATTATTTTCTTTTCAGAAGTCATGCTAAAGAGGAAATGTTTTCCAGTTTTAGCAAAAAACCTGAAATAATGTCTGTTCTTAGTGTAAATTCTTCTGGATTTGAAGACAAGTGCCAGTGTACTTCCATGGACATAGGACAAGCCCATGGATTCCTCTTTAAGAGGTGTTAAATAAATTGGAAAAAACTAAGCTTTTATGTGTCTTCTGTGTTTTCATTGCTTCATCAGCACATTAATTATCTCTCAGTTTTAATATCTTCACAATTACAATACCCTTAGGATACAGGGCTTGTGCTGTCTTCCCATGAAAAAGATTAAGAAGTGAGGCATGAAGAAGGTGATTCATACAAAATTCTTTACAAGTTGAATTTGTTTCCCTTATTTCAAGTTTCTGGCGTCTCATACCATTCTTTGTCTTTCATTGAGTCACTGTATCTACAATATGAATAGACACTGAGCTGGCAGGCACAATGCCCTATGTAGTAGTGCAGCTCCACACTGGAAACTTCTGTTAGCTTCAGATACAACTTGCTTGCAGCTGTTGTTGGTAGTTCTTTTGCTTCTCTGGGTTCTGCAGGTCTTTCAAATCAGCCTACAGATATTTTCTAATCTGTCTTTTCTTTCATGAAATTATTTGTACTGAACAAAAATGGAAAATAGGGCAGAAAACTACATGGGATTTCTAAAGCCTGTCTCGAGTTTAGGAAAAAAAGAAGAAATTCCTTAATTATTTAAAGTAACCAAGTTCTGTCATTTCTAGCTTGAGTCTGTTCTTCATTGAGTCACATTCCACATTACTCCTGATAAAGAACTGTAAAGACAGGACTAAGTGATATTCCACTACCTTTGTTTTAACATACAGTCTATATTTTTCCTCCTACTGGATATGTCCTTGAAAAATATTAAGGGATTTTTGTGAAGATGACGTGTATTCTGAATTTCTCTTTGTTCCACGCCAGCCTGCATCTTTCCTTATGCCATGAGGCCTCTCAGGAGCAGCACTGGCTGCTATACAGCTGAAGATTGAGGGGGCATCTTCTTAAAAAGTCGTGCCTCTGGTAGGAAAAACGTAGCCCTGACTTCAGACATGAGGAAAAGCTGTTATTAATTCATGGGTTTTCTCTGGAGTCTAGATAGTAAGGATGGTCGACAGACCTAAATGGTTCATAGATCTTTCCTAACTTGTATTTAATTCCACAGGCATTCCTGCCATCCAGCGTCCTTCATATTAGCTGCTCTCAGTCCTCCCTCACAGCGCAGGATGGTCCTTCCCTGGGTGGGTGCAAATCCATTTGCCAAAAAAAAATGGTCCAGTGATGTTTGACAGTGTGGAACTTGGGAGGTTACAAAAAGAAGTTGCAAAGCAGTAGAAGTTAAAAACCAAAGAAGCTGACACTGCAAGTGGCAAGATGTTTGCAACAGGCAGTTGGAATGTGTACACTTTGCAGCTTGTAGGCTATTCTCCTTAGGAAAAGAGTGAGAAATTCAAGGCCTGCTTTTTGGGAGTGTTGAATGCTTATGTCAGGAGAGCTGCAGGTGCTAACACTCTTATACAAAGTAAGTGGTTCACTCCAGCATTTCGCACCATCTCAAGCAGAAAGTTGGGTGCATGGGCCTGGGGTTTTCCTTTCTGATGAGTTAAAGGGAGTAAGTTCTAGAACATCAGATCTTTGGGAAAAGGAAGCTATATTTCGGATATGTTTGTTTATTTATCATACTATCTATTCTATATTAAAGGTAATTGTGTCACCTTTCATTTTTCCTTAATTAAATTCTTAGACTTCCTTGTTTTGAAGCTACATATCCAAATGGCTCATTCCAAAGCTTCTTCCTGATCACTGATGAAATTTTACTGTCTCAGAGTTCTCAAAAGAGTGTTTATGTGTTCAAAATTACTTTGCCATCTCCCCATTCTTCCTACTCCATTGGTCCCATTCTCACAGGTCCATCTTCTTGAGGGCTATGTCTTCATGGAGCCATATGTCTTCCACTGTTTTTCACAGAATCACAGAATATTCTGAGTTGGAAGGGACCCACAAGGATCATCGAGTCCAACTCCCAAGNCTTTCTAACTACCTCGTCGTGGATTACAGGGGGGTTATACTCTATCCTGGCCCTATCCTCCAGTTCAGAAGTCCAGTTGTCCTGTAGACAATCTGTCTTGCTATTAAAAATGTATTTATAAANGGGAACTGCACTAGTGACCAGCCGCCAGCTGAATGTGGCACCATTTACCAACACTCTGTGCTTATCCATCCAACCAATTCCTAACCCAACACAGAATGTTCCTGTCCAATCCACGCACTGAGAGTTTCTCCTGAAGTTTACCATGGGAGACAGTGTTGAAGGGTCTATTGAAGTCCAGGTACATAGAATCCATAGCCTTTCTCTCATCAACCAGGCAAGTCAACNATTTCTGGTTATCCTTTACAGAAACAGCTAGGTTGAGTTCCACCAGGGCTTTTGCCTCCCTACTTTTCCTCCTACACTACGTAACAACATCCTTAAACGCACCCTGACTCACCTCCCCCTTTTTCCAAAGGCCATACATCCTCTTTTTTCCTCGTAGTTCTTTCAGGAGCACCTTGCTCATCCAGATCAGTCTTCTACCCCTCTGACACATCTTTCAGCACATTGGGACTGCCTGCCCCTGTGCCTTCATGAGCTCATTCTTAAAGTATGCCCACCCTTCCTGTACCCCCTGGCCGTTAAGGGCTGTTTCCCATGGTACCCTCCTAATGAAATCCTTAAATAATCCAAAATCTGCTCTCTGGAAGTCTAGCGTGGAGGTTTTCCTATTGTTCTTAATTTGCAAACCCTCATCAGAAATATCAGTCTGTGTGGGTGCCTTTAAAGTGTTAGCAATTCGGAGTGACATGTCCCATGAATTCTTGCTCCTATCCTGACTAGAGTCAGACATCCTAAAATCACTGGCACTCAAGTTGGCAACTCTCACCTACTTTCTCCTCCCTGGGAAATTAGTTCTGCCCCACATGGGCAAACTAGTGGCACATTAGTTGGAAGCCTTATATTGTTAATTGGTTCTGCAGATAAATAGAAGGATTTAGTTTCCAAGGAAATAAAAACATGTTGTAAAACTACAAAACAGAGCAAACAGACCTAAAAGCTTACCCTTTGTCAAACCCAGTGCTGATCATGACCAAAGGTACGTAACTTGATTCTTTTTGCTTCAATTCTGCTGTCCTTAAAGAGCAGATAATGAAATGCACTTATCTATATAAAGCACTCCCAGGTTAACTGTTACAAGGTACCACATGTACCAAATATCTGTTTTGATATTGTACCTAATCACAATTCTGAAATTACATTGCCAATTCAATTTTTAGGAACAGTGTCAAAACACTTCATGACTTGAGGGACTTAGCTTTGGGTGGCAACATGAAAAGGCCACACAGCCTCCTATGTATAATCCTGACTCAACCTCCCTCCCCTAAACCTGCCATATCAAACTGTTGTTTTGTATGAGGACTCTCGGTTCCACTCTTCTCCACCACTGCCCTCCATGCAAACTTGAGTTCTTACACTGTGGAATCTTACTTACAGCTGATCAAGCCAGTGCAATGATTGCTTATAAATCCAGTTCTGCAAGAGGCTGGTGAACCGATAAAAATACTCTAAACAGCAGCATAGCATTTAGGATACACTAAATAAGGCGTGAAGCTGTCTTTGATACTTACTAGTGTTTACATACCATGTAATTATTATTATCGTTCAAAATTCTGACTTCCTTTCTTTGAACATAATGTCTAAACAGGAAAAAGCTAACCTTCCTGTTTGGAGAATTGTTAGTTTCAGAAGAATTTTTTTTTTCTCTTACTTGCAGTTCTCAAAGATTTTATTTTTAATACAAATGAAAAGGACAAACAATAGGCTATCTAAAAGGAAGGAAAACTGAGCGTCTGAAGCAAACAGAGTCTGCTATGAATAGATAGTCTTTGCACTATGAAATAACTCATGTCATACCTACATACTGACTTTTGCATATTGGGAAAGGAAATGTAGACTTATTTTTGGCACCCACTACACTGTATATACACAGTACAAAAAGCAAAGGTTAGAAAGGGAAGGGAAGGGAAGCCTGCTGTCAATCTGTAGAAGCAGCAAGAAGGAATCATGTAGGGAGTTGGCCTGGCCCAACAGTAATTCCTTGATGCGATGCAAGGCTGACTAATAAGGCTGAATTTAAAACCCCTGGTACCTGCATGGCATACAGTGTTCTCTGTGGTTCAACTCAGTGCTCACAGTGGCCTTTTGGGTAAATCTTGGCTTCTAAAGTTTGCTTTTGCAGCTTTTGTTTAGTTAAAGGAAACAATGGTGAAGCAGCACCTGCAGCTCTGTTCCAGGTATATGGAATCTTTGATGACTGAAGACCAAGATGCTCAGCTCATCTTTGTGAGGGGCAAATCAAAAAAGTTTAGGTAACTAAATGCTGTATATGAAAAAGTGTTTGTACACAAAGGCAATATGAGCTGTTTGGCATTCCAAGGGTATTTGATACCTCCTCAGAGTCTGACAAGCAGCCTAATGGAACCAGCAGCAGAACAGGCCTTATGGGGACTGCTGATGTCAATTTGTCTGTGTGGGAAGTGGTCATACTGTCACTTCTCCTTCCTGCTATTTCATTGCAGTCAAGGCTGTAGTTTTGCTGATCCTATTTATCAGCAATAATTAAAATATCTTGCATGAAGAGAAGAGAATTACACACAGAATTACACACAGAATATTATGAGTTGGAAGGGACCCACAAGGATCATCTAGTCCAACTCACCATCTAAGAGGATATATATGATGCAAGATGACTGACCAGAGAAGGCTGGGAAGCTGGAAAGGCCAGCCTGTCTTTTCTTCATCATCTTCCTGAAGTTCTTTATTCAAGGCCTTACTAATTCAGATGTTCTCGAAATACTCAGACTATTTTTTGACTCTTTTATTCATAGATTGCATGACTAGCCACCACCTTATGATCATGTAGAAAGTGTAAAAATGTGGTCTTACAGGGTCAAATACCAGATGTTTATAATTGTTTTCTAATCTTTGGGTATTTTTTTTTCACACCAGTCTTCTGATTTTGGAAGCCTTATTTTACAAAACTTCCTGTTGCTGTTGGCAGTACTGTATAAGGGCAAAGAAACCCTGCAAATATTTGCTCATGTTAGTCCTATTTTAAGGTGAATCTGCTTACTACACCAGGGCATTATGCTGGCTCATGTTTGTAGAGTCAGACAGAGGTGAATATTGTGCCTTGTCTGTCTTTGCTTACTTCATGTTTCCACCTCTCATGGAATGCGAGACCCCTTTAGATGGCAAAATGTTTGTGTGTACCCTTCCTAACTTGGCTGCTTTGCCAGAGAATTGTACATGAGGCTTCTGCTCCATTTGCAGCCTCTCCACCACTCACTCCGCCACTCAGTTATGTATTGCTCTTGTTGGTAAGTATTTTGCCAGGTATGGTCCTTGCTTTGTGATTTAACACAGCTCCAGCAAGAACAGAACACAGATTCACACAGATTCACAGAATACTATGAGTTGGAAGGGACCCAAAAGGATCATCTAGTCCAACTCACCATCTAACACCCGTACAGAGACCGAAAGCACATCCCAGAGCGGTAAACACAAACCTAGTTCCCTCACAGTGTAGCAGGCCACTCTGGGCCAGAAGGGACCCAGGATCATCCAGCCCTACACCCCCCAGCTAGCCCATGTCACATGTTAAAGCCATTGTAAAACAATCAGCACCACACAAAATTGAGAAGGTAGCATCTGAAATTCAGATGGTCTCTAGCAGTGAGGAGAGCTGTCCTGCTGAAAAAGACCCAGAATTTGGCTGAATTAATGATGTGACTCCAGAAAATTAAAAGCAGAGTGATTCTGAGTAATGTATGTAGGAGGTTCCCACTTGAGATTGAACTCTGTAGTTTTATCTGTGTCTGTGTTCTTCACACAGGCAGTGCAGCTATGGGGGTGGGAGCAGAGATGGATACTAACTGTTAGTAGTTAGATCTATCACCTTATTAATTAACAAGGCTACTGAGGGAACAGGCTCTCTGAAGAGAGATTAGTGACTGGGATTAGGAAATATAGTAATTGCACTTTGCCGAGACTACATATTATGCATGGCAGATAAGAAGGGATGCCTGATTTCACTGTATGTATAATAATAATAATGTAATGTAAAATGTGACATAATATGTGGCCATGTAACTACTGGCTTCTGTTTTTCTCCACAGGGATATGTTTGTAGAATTTGGTTTCTGACATAGGTGGCTTGATTTTGAAGAGGAGCCCATGCAATCTTTGCACTCTGACAGGCTGGACAGCTGTTTTGTCGAAAAACACTGCCCACTTGACCAGCTAATGTTTACAATATATATTACAATGGTGGAGGGAGGCTTTTACCATTGAGTATCTGAGTTGATACCATGGGGCACCAAGTCACTGTCCTCTGAATATTTCCTATGCTGCTACTGCAAATAAATTTATCACCTTCCATCTTAATAGGTTGCTTTGGAGCCAGCCTTCACCCTGGACACTCTCCAGCAAGTTAATGTTTTTCACTGAGGAAGGTGAGTAAAACTGATGAGAGTATCCTTAACTAAGGAGACATAAAATTCTGCTAGAGCAGAATGTTCACAGCGAGCCTGAAGGAAATTCGATCAATAGTTATGAGGTTGAGGCTCATTTTATGGCTCAATTTATGGCCTTTATTCATCAAGCATAGTCATTCTCCATTTTTGCACAGGATGCTTTTGTGGTTCCTGCTGAGGAGAGGAGTATAAAGTCTGCACAAGCTCTTTCTAGACAATTCCCCAGGCTTTAAGATAGGTGACTCTACAGAGGTGATGTTGAGAGTCCTATGATCTATTTGAAGGCAATTTTTCATCATATAGGACAGACTGTACCAATTGCATTTGTTATGAGAATCCCAGGCTTGGAATGGTTTCACAGCAAGTAAGAAAGAAAGATATTTTGGATCTCTTTAAAATATGACACTGCAGTTATTCATGCCTGTAGACTATTCCACAATCAGGAATTGTTCAATAGCACATTCTGCAAAACTCCTTTTACTGCTTTTTGTAGATCCCTTGCAATAGAATTTGCAAGGCCCAGATGGGGGCTGGGCTACTTCTACATTTCTAAGCTGCCTCTGTAGTAAAAAGTTTTCCCAGCTGCTTCTGACTGAGGTGTGATCTCTTGAAGTTTCCAAAATGGTATGTAAGCACAGAGGCAGACAATGAAGTTTCATCCAAAGGTTTTACTAAACCTTCATGCAAATGACAGACCAGTCCAAAGACTGAAGTAAATGCAACCTTTATGTATTCACCTCCCACCAGTGGCATAAGCATGAAGTAGACAGAAGCATTTAAAATTAAATTGAAAAGCCATGGTTAAAGCCATCTCCCATATCTACTCATCATTCCTGCACGCATATGTTAGCAGAACTAAGTTTTTAGTATCTTGTACTATAAATAATACAATAAAATTCTACTTGACCAAAAAAAAATTGTGTTATTCATTCAAATATAATTTCTAAGGGTGCTTTTGAAAACCTCAACTCTTACACCATGTACAGATCTGCAGACAAAAAACCTGGACCTGCAGATAATCTTCAATGTACAGACTCATTCCCGAATTGCCCGTGCTGGCTTTTCTGGCTGCCCAGGGGGTCTCTAGGAAGCCAGGGCTGCTGGTACTTTCCCAGCAGCATTTTTCCCTATTGCTGGCAGCTGCAGTGGCGGGGAGGCAGAAGGGGTTCAGGAAAACCGGGCTCTTACCTGAGCCAACAGCGACACCCAGGGATTCACCAGCACAATCAATCCCTTCTTTAATCTAAACCTCATGTCTCACGCTGTCTGGAAGATTCCAATGTTTAACTTTTTTCTCGCCTTGAATGACTACTCTGACTGAGAAGGAAGAAATATTTTATAGTAGTAATCTTATCAATAGAAATTCTGTATACTGGTGTGCTGAGAGTAAATCATAACAGCCACAGGCACATCTATATTCAAATGACTGTATTCATACAAGTGGGTTGTACTTTTCTATCAAAACAGTTAGGATGATGTTATTTGCTTGCAGCTAAGGTCGTGACAGACAACTTATAAAACATCCCATTCCTGCATCCTCACGATAGCAAAAAGCCTCACTGAAGCCATACTGAAAGTATTTAGGTAAGCTTTTGTTGAATAAATGCACAAATAGAGATGAACAGTACACTCAAGGAGTATGTCACAGTGGAAATAACAGGGTTTCTATCAGTGAACACTGAGTCAGACTTCTATTAAAATGACCTTGAACAATCTCTTGAAGGCACATACCTGAGCAAACAGTGGTAAAATAAAGAAGTAAGAAATGTCTTCAAAAACACATTTCTGGAGAAGCAGAAAAACACCTTAGAATTGATCAGGACACAGAATGTGCTGAGAACAACCTGAATTACACAGTGCAGTTACAAAGTATGAGTACAAATTTCCGAATTACAAAGTGCTTCCCACTCCCAGAATGCAAAAACTGTCAGTTACTGGGCCATTGGCCCTGTTATTGGTGTACAGCCTGCACGGCTGCTAAGGTAGTCTCCTGTTTAATTTTCAAGCCCAGGCTTGCTTCAGATCCAAAGGGAATACCTATTCCTGTCTTCAGGGCAGAAGGCAGCTCTAATGAAAAAGCACCAGGCTGAAACAGCAGCAAATGAAGTAGACCAATGACTGCAGCTTTCCCATCAAGCACAGAGTTGTGAAGGGAAAGGGCTTGAATGAAGTTCAAAGTCTGTATGTTCCAGTTGAGAAGCTGAGGCTAATTGAGTAGAAAACAAACAAATTAAATCTGTGTTACAACAATTTAAAGCATAAAGTTGCAAAACAATGATTCTACTTTGAAAGAGAACATGAAAAGTTACAAGTTTGGAAAGCACAGGAGTAAGCAGTCCATGAACTGATGGTCAGGCAGTGCCTGAAAGTTTATTTGGTCACTCCTGTACAGTACATATCATGGGCTCTTTTAAAACATGAGCCTTCTCTAACTGAAAGAGATCTTTAACTAAGTAGTACTCCAAAAATCAGGACTAGTGTTTGAAGATGAGCATCCAAAATGTGAAGCACCTGTGATTATTTAAATTCTTCTGAAAATGCATGTTGTAGTCCATAAAATAATTGCACATTCATATATTTGTTGGTTGCTTTCAAACTGTCTCTGTGTTTTGCGGTATTTATACTGAAACAGTTATCGTTCTGCCTGTCTTTTCAAGGAAAGATGAAGCAAACTTCTGTTCATGGCAGCCATGGCAGAGATGGAAATGGAATATTTGCCAGGAACTCATACATCGTCAATGCGAGACTGTTGCTACAGTCTGCAGCTCTATACCACTGGCTTTTCTTCGCACTTTTTTTTCCTTCAGAATTTGGCAAGAAAGATTATTTAAAAACCAGTCTATATCTTGATAATCTTCAGGCCACCGCAAATACTGATTCCTTTTTAAGAAGTTTCGAATTGGTTTGTGTTTCATCAGTTGATATTGAGAAAGTGACCCAACCACTACCATTATGAGGACATCTTTCAGATCACAGAAGTACCTGCTCTGGGCAAGATTAAAGGCTTCCACACACCACCCATCTTTGAGAAACTGCCTGGTCACAATACAAATTGTTTTCCTGCTGTTCCAAATGGCATCACGGATATTATTGATATGTTCTTCCCCAGGCAAGAAATCCCTTTCCTCAAAGCACAAGGTAAATCTGTTTTTCTTAAAATACTGTGAATCTAGGTGCTTTAGCAAAGCATTCTGGACCCACTCGAAGTCATTTCTGCTGTAGCACAAATAGGCATCATACCTGTATTCACTTTTGTCTGTTACTTGTGGATGTCTGTCTATTATGATTTTGGTGATAGTTTTATACCAGAAAAAACAAATCCCTCGACAGCGAGTAAAAATGATGGCTGACACCAGAAACATGAGAAGAATGACAGAGAGGAAGATGAATACTGAGAACCTGAGCTTCTGCTGGAGCTCATCTTCATCACAACCATCATATTCCAGAAACGAGAGCGGTACTCCTTCAAATGCAGGTGGGTAGACACAGTACCTGTCAGATTGTGAGCCAGCTAGCGTTACATTGGTTTCATTTAGCCATACTAATAGGCTCTTCAAAGTACAATCACAGACATACTTATTATGTGTTATATCCAGAACACTCAAAGTCATAAAGACCTCGGGCTGAGGGGAAAACAGCTGGTTTCCAGATAAGTTTAGGTGTGTTAGGCTTCGTGGAAAAAGTCCAGGAGAAAGATGAGACAACAAGTTGGAAGCCAGATTAAGTATTTTTAGAGATGTTAGACCTTTAAAAATCTCCTGTGGAAGAGCACTGAGGTAGTTTTTATTCAGATGTAGAACCTCAAGTTTGGACAGTGCCCCAAACACATCCAAACATAAATCCCTCTCCCATACAAGCTGTAACATATTTTCACCTAGATCCATAAAGATTAACTGATTGTTTTCTCTAACATTAGTACTTTTCTCACAGTAAGAAAACCGATTTTGTTTCAAGTAGATATACTGCAGATCTGGAACTTGGAAAAGAACATACAGGTCACCTACATTTGCCAACCAGTTTCCTTCCAAATCTAGGTATGTTGCAACTATTGGTTTCCAAGCTATAGACACTAGCTTATTGTCACCTAAGAAGGCACCGGTCAGATGTGGAAACGAAGGGAGTTTTTTAATGGCATTGTCTCGGAGATCAATTAACTTCAGACTTACTAAATTACAGAATGATTTTTCACCAATAATCCCAATATGATTTTTCTGTAAATCAATATGCAATACACTATCTAGACCCTCAAAAGTATAATCATACAACTCACCTAAAAGATTACTTGAGAGATTGAGAATTTTTAGGTTGCCCAAGCCAAAAAATGCTTCCCTTTGGATTTGATTTATCTTGTTTTTGAAAAGGTTCAGCAATATCAGATTACCAAGGCTTTGAAAGACTAAAGGATTGAGAAAGAAAATGTAACCTTCTGAAATATCAAGGAAATTAAGACCACTTCTTGCAAGTCCTGCGAAAGTATTATTATCTGGATCTTTTAAGTTATGAAAGCCAAATCCTGAACCCATTGGATGAGATGTAAATTTTAAAGAATTGATTTGAGTCCCTTCAATGGCTTTACAGAAATATGTGATCTTCTCTGTGCTCCAACCATTTTGGCTAAGGTCTAGTGAGTTAAATGTAATATTTTTGAATGGATTTGGGCATTTGGCCCAGTCTACTTCTTCTGTCTGGTACAAATGATTAGAACTGAGGTCAAAAAGTAAAAAGTGTTTTCCTCGGAAGCTCGTAAGATTGCTTTGACATAGGTTAGATATCTTGTTGAATTTCAGGTTCACAGTTTTCAAGGCTTTTAGATTATAAAATAAGGGATGAGGCTGAAGTTTTGTGATTTCATTCCCAGAAAGATCCAACTCTTCTAAAGACCACAAATCTTGAAAGTAACGTTCCTCAAGGATGGCATCTCCAAGGTAGTTATTAAACAGACGGAGTACAGTTACACTTGGCAAACCCAAAAAAGCATCAAGATCCAGTTGAAGAATCCTATTGAACCCCAAATCTAAGATACGAAGGTTTGGCAAGTTCCTGAAAGCTCCTGGTCCTATGGTAACAGGATAGACAAACTGCGTTCCTATTTCCAACACCAACAAGTGCTCCAGCAGTGGAAATGAAGTTGCAGTCACCCGTCTGATATAGTTGCCAGTTAAGATAAGCTTTACGGTATCCTTCGGCACAGGTGGAATATCTGTGAGGTTGCAGGAATAATACAAGGAGACTTGGGCTTCTGAGGAGCAGCTTTTAAACGCACGCTCGCCACTAGCTAGAGATAATCCAAAGACAAGTACTAGCTGACGATGCAACATCACGAACCTACATGGAAAAAAAAAGTGAAAATAATGAGCATTAATTTTGCAGTTGGCTATCTGTGCAGTGAGTTGTAGAGCACATTTTGGACAGTTGTAGAGTAGAAGACTAATGCCATGCTAAAAATTATTGGTGATTTGGGATTTATCCATTCTCTGAAGCCTAACAGGTACCATCTGATAGCCTAGCTGGTCAGAACATGGGTCACCTGCCGTGACCTAAAAAGTAACTCTCCTTTATGTACCTTGAGGGCACCACCAAAACCCTGCTAAGTAGGTGTCAAAATCTTGGCCTAGCTATTTAATTTGCACCATCGAGCTGGTAATGCTCATGTATTAGCTTAACTCCTTAATCAGTTATACAAACAGGTTAAAAGAGTTTGTATAACTCAAGTAAAGTGCAATCATCCAGTCATCACAACAGAGTAGGCCAACACTGCCCTTTCCCTGAGCACTTTCCTTGTGAGGGCCATCACCTATTAGGAATTTAGATTGCTGTCACACAGAAGAGCCTAACAGCCAAGAATTTTTTAACCTCTTTTGGAGCTCCTTGAGCCTCAGACTAACCCGACAATGTGAAATTGTTCTGGAAAGGGTTGTGAGATAGTTTTGAAAGTATAGGCAGGAAAATGGCTAACAGTGAAGAAACAGGAAATGACACAATAGCCTGAAACTGTGCTGCAAGATTTCATGTTTTATGGAAAAAACTGTATTTCCTGAACTGTAAATTCCTAAGTCACACAAAAAGGTGCATAACATAATTTATGCAGCTAACTGATGAATCCATTTATTAATTTATTCTCACTCTGTATTTTCCTTGCATTATGCCATCAGTCTCCTTTTTTATCCAAGACAAAAACCCCTTCAAAGAAAGGAAGGTCTTTCTTTTTTATTCAGTATAGTAAAGAACAGAGCAAATTATTAGCCCTAAAGTGTTTTTTTGTGTACTGTAGTTTTAAAAAGCCTTCAATGTTCTAATTAAAATTACAACCATCTGCTTCAGCTTTTAGACAAGCATTTATTGAAAGTAAATGACAACCTGATGGAAGAAGTTTTGTGTCCTCCAACACAATCTGCTTAAAAATTGGTAAGTATAAACTTTGGTGGAACCAGACCCCGATTGGCCATCGAATATTTGCAAAGTAAATCTATTTTTGAGAGGAAAAAAGTGGGGCTTTGAACCAGTATTTAAAAATAGATAAACCCCAATAATTATTGCTTTTATTTGAGCATACTTCTTGTTTGAAGCACAAGTACAAACCTCTATGCAGAATATTGCACTGTTAAATCATCTTGTGCTTACTGCCTTCATACAAAGGGGTTTCTGGGAAATTAAAAAGTGTATCAGTAGAAAGCACTATGAGACATTCTCATTGCAAACACCAAAGGAAAGAGCAAGCCAATTTACACAGATTATTTGCTACACAGTAAGTACAAGGATATTATAGCACAATCCAATCTTAAAACTGACACAATCTCACTGCACCAAACATTTTTGGTGACATTCTCAAAAGTCATCTGATTATATTGTAACATAAACTTTTAACAGCTGTGACTACTAGAATGAATTTGCAAATTTTCACCCTAGAGGCTCAAACACCAAATGAGAAACACACATACATCACAACTTAAAATACTAATCTTTTCATTTTTAAGACAATCTCACATGCCTGGGACAAGATTTGATTCTTAAAGGTGAAAGAGATTCTGAATGTAGGATAAAAGTGTTGGATCCTGAAGTCCTGGCATTCAGATTTCACTCACATTTTGTCTCACTAAGGAACTTAGGATATGCCGCATGGAAAAGCAAATTGCAGTGAGCATCAAAATTCTCTTTTATTAGCAAATTATTAGCCCTAAAGTGTCATGTAGTTTAAAAAAACACTTCAGAGATTTTAACTTCTTCCATGGGGAATAATTCCAACTACTAAAAAATACGTAACTGTATTTACTAACTTTTTTGACCTATCATGCACTTTTAAAGGGGAGATTATAAACAGTAAACTATATAATGTTTGTTGTTGTGACTACAAGATGTTGTAGGGTATTAAAAAAGACACAACTAAACATAGAGCCTTGTCATTCAAGATCTTGCTTACATTTTAGATTTCTCTTCACTTGAACAATGAAAAAACACCACTTCCCTTTTAGTATTTGATACCTATTATACTGGCTCTTGTTGACACTACAATATAAGATGTTTAGCACAAATAGTTTTGAGTTACATTTATCTTTCAGATATTTACATTTTCATTCCTTGTATTTGCCCGGATGCTATGGCTAGTTTTTGAAGTTTGGGCAAAAAGACTGCATCATCAAAAGCAGTGACAAACAAAAAATATTTTTAAAGTCAACATTGAGTGGACATGTGTACAACAGACAGCGAGAAAGAGCTCAGAATGTTTAGACTGGAAGAATTAGAAAATGTTTTTAAATTTTAAAATGTATTTTTATTATTAGAATATAAGAAAATGGTAACATATTTTTAGCCATCTTTCATTTTATACTACAGTCAGCCCTCTTGCACTTCGCGCCCCCCATATTGCGACTTCGCATCTTAGCGGCGTGATTTTTTAGCGATTAAGGAGGCCCCTTTTTGCAACGGTGCATGCGTGACCTGGCACACATGAATAATCAATTAGGCACTCATGAATTTGCAAATCAACCCACAGCGCCACCGCAGCGGCCCCGCTGCTGCGCTTGCCCTGTCCTGGCCGCGGTGGGGCCACCGCTTCCCCACCCCCTGGCACAGCTGCCATGGCAACCGATACACAGCAACACAGTGCTGAAACAGCGCCACGGAGCCGTCTGAGGATGTGGGGCAAATTTGCATATTAATGAGCTGCCATTCAATGCGGAAGTAGGGCTTCGCGGGACCTGATTAAGACCATGAGTCTATGATATAGAAAACCTGACTGTAATTTGTTTTCCACATTCGCGTAAGTTAAACAAATATCTAACTATCTTTGAACAGTTGTAAAACTCACAATTGTATGTTTGTGCATGGACATGGAGATGAAGGAATGTGTAAATCCTTCATTCATAGCATCACAGAATCTTAAGGTAAGAAAAGACCATCAAGATCACCGAGTCCAAACTATGACCAAAGACCACCACATCAATTAAACCATAGCACGAAGTGCCACACGCTTTTTTTCTTGAACATTTGCAAGGATGGTGACACTACCACCTTCCTGGGTAGCCTATTCCAATGTTTAAACATTCTTTCAGTGAAAAAGCTTTTCCTGTTGTCCAGTGTCAACCTCCCCTGGCAGTGCTTGAGGCTATACCTTTTGTCCGGTCGGTTATTGCAATTTTCAGTATTGAAAACCGGAGCAATGAAGTTCAGAGAACCAGAGCCCAGCATGTGCGACTTTATTTCCTTCTACTGCACTGGAGCCAGAAGGGGTAGGCAGTAAAAGGAAAGGGAAAAGTAAGAGGGGGATGAAAAATGTAGCAAATGCTTTTAGGATGGGAAGTCCCAAGCAGGCTGTTTCTGAGCAATGGAAAGCACTTTTACAGTGCAGGGTGAATATTCTACCTGATCTGAAGGCACCAAGTGAGTCCATACAGAATGCACATACTCCAGCTGTGGTCTCAGTCACAGGTACATCTGGATTGGGGAAGGCAAATGCAGACTCTTTGAGTTATTTGGAACTGACCTGCCCTATTGTACCAGCTTTTTAAAAAAACTGATTTTGGTAATCTGGTTTTAAATGACCTAGAAACCTTCTCTAGCACAGCAAAAAGGATGGGAACTGGCAGCACCTGACAGTGGATGCTGTAGCAGTGCCTGTCTATCTCAGTACAGCTGTGTATGCCTTAGGACACCCAGAAGGACTGTCAGTAGGCAGGGTCTGAAGTAATGCTGAAAAGGAGGACTAAGTCTGTCTCTTTTTGTTACCCGTGCCAGAGTAACAACTCTCCCATGGAGACTTAAAAAACATTTGCCATTCCCCTTTCCACACCCTCAACAAAAATGCTCCGGATTCCACATAAATAAAGAATGGGTTACATACCCTGCTCCTGTCCTTGCTCAGGCCTGAGGCTTGCTTGAGTGATCTGAAGGGAAAATTTCAGTCTCAGAAGTGGTTTTGTTCAGCAGCAGACTCATGTGGTTCTGTCACATAACCTTTGGTCAAATGTGAACTAGGACACACCACTGGGAGGGAACAGTGTGTGCTTATGAAAATGAGCAGCATGTCTAAATGTCCTCAATTATCAGATATAGATTTCGGGGGGAAAACAACAGAGGTGCTGCCTATCTGAGTGGACTCTAGGGAAGACCAATCTGTTATAAACATAAATAAGATTTACAGATTCACAGAATCATAGAATATTCTGAGTTGGAAGGGACCCACAAGGATCATCGAGTCCAACTCTTAAACGGCTCCACTGCCTCCCCGGCCGGAATCCAACCCCCAGTCTCCCACATGAGAGGTGGGGACACTCACCACTATAGTAAAGTGGATCTCTCCTAAAAGGTTTAAAAATATTTTTAATAACCCATTGCAGTGATCATGATATCCTTCTAAGGAGATTCCTCGTAGAAGACAACTCAATCAGCCAGAGGAGTTTTATGTCCGCTCCATGCACAGACTACTTGAAAGAATTTCACAGAGATGCAGACCTGTGACCAAGAATACCAGTCACTTAGGTGTTCGAGATGTGGTCAGTGGATAAAAAGATGAAGACAGATGTAAAGCTGGTAAAATTTTTGCATCTGCACCAAAAAGGAGAGGAAAAAAATAAAGTTTTTGCTAATGCTAATTTTCATTAAAACGTCCAGGACATTTTCTGAAGGTCATTGAATCACAAATGAGAAGAATATACATACCACAGAGTCACAAAGTCACAGATTACCCTGAGCTGGAAGGCACCCACAAGGATCATTGAGTCCAACTCTCAGCCCTGCCCAGGACAGCCCCGAGAGTCACACCATGTGTCTGAGAGCATCATCCAAACATTTCTAGAAGCATCTTTTGATGAGTGTTTGAGAATCTCATGTCTAATTGCCACAAGCCTGTTTTAGGATTAAGGGATAAACATTAATCCTACTGCCAGGGATGCTTTTCTTCCCTTTAGCTCCATAGCTAAGGGTCTTGCTGTTTGGACAACAGGATGCGAGAGCTCTCCTGGAGCTTGCATGAGTGCTGCTGTTACCCTGATGTCTTTCTGTGAAACACCACTGGTTGTCACAAGTAGCACAAAAGCTCCCCAGAGAAAAGAGAGGATTCAACAACTCTGGGGTGTATTTCTTGACTGTAAAACGAAGGCACAGAAGATAGGCCTCTTTTCCCCCTCTATTACCAAAATCATCAGGTGCTGAAGAGACAAATTGTTCCTTATGATTTTTCTATATTGAGATTGGTTTGCATATAACATTAAAGTGATTTAACTTAAAATTTTACATGCACACTGCTTTCATCATCAATTTATTACTTTCATGTGACTGTATGGAAAACATATTTCAAACAACATCTCTACATACATGTCCAGACTCCAGCTAACTGAATAGAAGCTGTTTTATATTCATCTAACCTAAACTAGTCTTAGAGTTAGTTAACTCCAGATCATTCTGCCAGAATCTGGCAAAATGTAGTACTCACATCAATAAATAAATCAGATGCAAGTACAAAGCACATGGGCATGACAAAGCCACCGGGAAAGGGAAACAAAGATCGTGAAGAGTTTGGAACCTTTAGTGGGTTGACTCTGGCTAGATGCCAGGGGCTCACCAAAGCTGCTCTATAACTCCCCTCCTCAGCTGGACAGGGGGGAGAAAATAAAACAAAAGATTTGTGGGTCTAGATAAGGTCAGGGAGAGATCACTCACTGATTACTGTTGCAGGCAAAACAGATTTGACTTGGGGAAATCAGCTTAATGTATTACCGATCAAAATCAGAGTAGGGCAATGAGAAATACATACTAAAACATAAAAGACCTTCCTCCCACCCTTCCCTTCTTCCTGGGCTTAACTTCACTCCCAAATTCTCTATTTCCTCCTCTGCCTAGTGACACAGGAGGATGGGGAGTAAGACTTGTGGTCAGTTCATCACACGCTATTTCTGCTGCTCCTTCCTCCTCAGGGGGAGGAACCATCACACTCTTCCCCTGCTTCAGTGTGGGATCCCTCCACGGGAGACAGTTCTCCACAAACTTCTCCAATGTGAGTCCTTCCCATAGGCTGCAGTTCTTCACAAATTTCTCCAGCATGGCCCCCTTTCCCAGTATGCAGTCCCTCAGAGAGGGACTGCTCCAGCGTGGGTCCTCCCATGGGGTCACAAGTCCTACCAGTAAACTGCTCTAGTCTTGGCTCCTTTCTCCTACCAGAAGTGTGTTGCAGTGAAAGCTTCTGATGAGGTCACAGCCTCCTTCAGACACTGACCTGCTCCAGCATGAGGTCCTCAAGGGACTGGAGGTGGATCTCTACTCTACCATGGACCTCCATGGGCTGCAGGGGCACAGCTGCCTCACCATGGACTTTACCATGAGCTGCTGTTTACTTTTACCCAATCTTCCTTTCCTCAATCTTTCCCTTTTTACTAGACTTGGACATAGACCAAATGCATGAGCATATAAATGAGGTTTAACTCCTACATTAGTATGACCTACTGCATCTGTCCGCTTTCCACAGTGCTTCTTAGTCTGGATTTCAACTTAAGACTTCAGTTATCTTCCTAAGGAATTTTGTTGTGTTAGCTCCATAGTGAGAACAGTAACCCCAAGAAAAGCCTCAGAATGAAGATTAAAAGCATGCACAAACATACTGCAGCCCACGCACAATTATCTGCCCTATCCCTGGCTAGCGCAGCTCTGATCTTCTTTGCACTGCATTGACCCTTCTGCGGAAACACCTAAGAAGAATGAAGCGGAGTTGAACTACAACAGCAAAAACAAACCAACCAAGCAAACCAAACTAAACCAAAAAAAAAAAAAAGAGAGAGATCAAAAAAAGAGAAAGAGAATAAGAGGCCATGCAAACAATGGAAACCTGCTTTGTTGTTTGTATGTCATGGGGTTGAGACTTCCTCTAAAGTAGTTGGTCTGGTTACCTATGACTTCCATGTTTTTTGAAAATGGCTCAAAGCCATTAAAGCTAAGGGCTTTGACTTTGGAAACTAGTACCTCAAAGTGGAAGTAGATTCTGAAAGAACAACTGAGGAATTGACTATAATACTCCAGCTGGGCAAAACAAGGGGAATACTGATTGGATGCAACATTATGCCAGAGGCATGTACTGACAAAGGTAATTAGAGGACAGTAACATCCATTGCTAATTCTACACTCAATATTGTGCTGTAAAGCTGCAATCTGGTTATGGATTTTAGCTAAACTAGTGCTTGGGATTAAGCAGCCAAAATCAGGCAATCAGTGTTCTATTCCAAAACAATTCAACGGATTTATCTTCCAACCCCTGCTCAGCAAAAATCACAGAATTGTTAGGGTTGGAAGGGACCTCTGGTAGATCACTTTGTTCAACTCATCTAGTCCAAGGCAGGATCACATAGAGTAGGTTACACAGCAATGTGTCCAGGTTGGTTTTGAATGTTTCCAGACTCCACAGCCTCCCTGGGCAGTCTGTTCCAGTGCTCTGCCACCCTCAATGTAAAGAAGTTCTTCCTCATGTTGAGGTGGAAGATCTCGAGTTTTAGTTTATGGCCACTGCTTCTCATCCTGTTGCTGGGCACTATTGAAAAGAGTCTGGCACCATCCTTTTGGCATCTGTCTTTGAGATACTTATATGCATTGATGAGATTCCCTCTCAGTCATCTCCTCTCTGGACTGAACAGGCCCAGCTCTCACAGTCTCTCCTCATTAAGAGAGATGCTCCAGACCCCTCATCATCTTCATGGGCCTCCACTGGACCCTCTCCAGCAGCTCATCTTTCTTGTTCTGAGGAGTCCAGAATTGGACACAGTACTCTAGTTGTGGTCTCACTAGGACCGAGTAGAGGGGCAGGATCACCTCCCTCAACCTGCTGGCCATACTCTCCTTGATGCACCCCAGGACACCATTGGCCTTCCTGGCTGCAAGGGCACACTTCTGGTTCATTTTCATCTTGTTATCCACCATTATTCCCAAGTCCTTCTCAGCAGAGCTGCTCCCTAGTAGCTCAGTCCCCAACCTGTATTGGTGCTTGGGGTTATTCCTTCCCAGGTGCAGTACCCTTGTACTTGCCATTGTGGAAAATCCTCACAACTCTTGCATTCTTGTGTGCACAGCCACATTTCTGCAGGAGAGATGTAAGGTACTGTTACATGCTTACAGCCTCGTGGTTAAAGCAGTTTCCTTGAGTGAGAACCAGACTGAAGTTTCTCAGATTGAGGAAGGCTAAGTACTCAGGTCTTCTACTTCCTTTAATGGTCTAAATGGGTCTTAGCATCACAGACCTCTCCTTTCTTTGGCTTAAGTTTGAAAGAAGATGTTCGTGACTAATACGCCCTGCACTACACTCAAAGCTGCAGCTCTGCTGGCAGTGCCCCATGTAGGCTCCCCTGAGGAGGTTTGTCTACGGCCATGCTCTTCCTCCTGACCTCCCAACACCTGCAATTGCTGTGCAATGTCCCTCACTCAGGGGTGTTCCTGTGCAATGGCTTATACCCACTGGGAGACACAGAAGAAACAGGTGTGCCTTGTGGGTTTAAGACTGAAGGAAGGTCCTTTTGGATCATATTTTGGGGACTTGTCTGCCTAAAATCCACTGAAGTTCACCTGAATAGGCAAATGTGTCTCAATTTCATTCTTCAGTTCTGGGACCCTTCCTGCCATCCAAATGAAAAGTCTCCCTTGTGCAGTTTTCTCTATATACTCATATGTTACAGTTCTGTAGGGAAATGACAATCACTCCTACTACTTCTACAAAGTGTAGGACAAAATATCCTTGTCTAATGCCCTGATACCACTCATATTTTCTTCACTCATGGCAAAAATTATGGGCATCTTTCCCAGAGGCTGGAGATATGCACCGACTGTGAAGAACTATTTGGTAAAATTTCTCAGAAAAAAACCCCCAAAGACCTTCAAAGAGCATAGTTTTTTTTCTTTTAATCTAACTGAAAGTCCACTGACAAGGACTTTGTACTATTTATCTAGGCTATAAAAAAGATTTTGAAAGATAAATTACAAACAGTAAAGCCTTTGTTCTTAGACTGGTCAGATAAAGGCCAATTGCTATTGTGAAAATCTGTATTGCTGCTGTTATCTGATTAGATCAAATCTACTTGCTGAAACAAACATAAAGCTCCAAGCTTTTGCCCGGGCTCTAAGCCATCATAATATATGCATTTGTGCTCATAAAATGTTGAGCAGTGTAAACACACTTTTCATCATGGGGCCTTTCTAGCCAACTGTAATATAAAAAAGAAACAATTTCATTCAGTGTATGATGAGTGAATGTGTCCCTTCCCACCCCCTCAACCTCTCCCTTAAGTTGCCAGGATGCTTAACTCCAATATAATATTTTCTAACTTAAAATCAGGAAGCTTCTCATAAGGCAAGTACGTACTATGACAGTTTCCTACCACTGGTGGAGAAAAACATAAGGCAACACAGCATTTTATGACCTGACAGAGCAGAAGGGCTATAAAAGTCAGCCACTGTTTTGGGTGTAATGATCTAGTTACTATTTGTATTTATTTGTTTGTCTTGAAATCCCATCAGATTATATGATGAGATGCAAACACACAAAGGCAGATGTGATTCCACTAATTATTGTATTAGAGTTCTTTAAAAGAAAACAGTCCCCAGAAGGACAGGGAAATAAACTTGAAAATACAGACTGAAACACGCTCTGGGCTATTTCTCTAGAGGACAGGAGTAAATTGGATAGGCAGAGGGAGGGTGCTGTAGCCTAGACCCCATTCCCTGGCTTCAGATCAGTTGTTTTCAGCTGTTATCCCTGTTTCCTGATCAGAGCCAGGCTGCTCCATTCCCTGCCTGGGCTGGATGTTGCAGGGAAGTGCCCCAGCACTGAGCACTGGTCCATCTGCCAGCCCCAGGCAGCCCAGCCTCCTCTGTCTCTGTCTGGCAGGAGATGATGAAGGCAGAAACAGCCCCAGCTAGGCTTCAGAAGAGGCTGAACAAGGTCACCTATGCTCCTCCAAATCCTAAGGAAATGGTTCTTCAGAGAGGACACTGATGATTTGGGGAGGGGGGGATGTTGGTTTTTTTACAAGTTATTACTGCTGTTGTTTCCCGGCAGAGACACTTGTTCAAAGATGCACAAACTATCTGCGTGCAGTCACAGTCACCACCCAGCTATTCTTACCTCACATCTTGAGTCCACGTTTTCGGTTTTTTTCTGAAAATTGTCACGTAAGAACCATGTGGTCTAGACTAGAAGCCACCCTGGGCAAGAAATACATTTCCTTCCTGTTAGTTTCACTTCCCTCTTACCTATCATTTGGGACTGTGCTTTTCACAAAGTCACTTTAGCCTAGGGACACAACGTCCTTTTTTTTGTGCCTGCTCTCCCCTGAAAAAGATCAAAGTGATAACAGGAGAGGAGTCTCTAGAATGACAGTTACATTTTTAACTTATAGGAGGCCAGCTTTCACAGGTGACAGAAGTTCTTGAGGAAGCAGCAGGAAGCGGAGGAGCAGCATTCAGACTGTAACTCCTGGAGTCACAAGCAGAGCTCTATACAGCCTCATCTGCAAAGATAACCTTTTTATAAAGCTCATCAGCCCAGTCATGAGTGTGAAACAGTGGTCAGGTATAAAACTGGCAATGGTTCGGTAGCCTGAAGTTGACTAACTGGCTAGCTGGAGGCGGAATGGCATGGTTACCCCTCCTGCACTCCTGGAACCCAATCTGGACATGTTATTTCTTAAAAAACTATTAAAAATCTATGGAGAGGGGTGATGTTTGCTTTTGCAAGTTTGGGCTTTTTTACATACACATTAAAAAAAAAGCAATCAAAAGATAACAAGCTGCAAATGTTCAGTAACAAACGGATCTTAAATACAATACAAAAAGAGATAAAATCTGCCCAGGATTTAAGTGAAATTAGAAACCTGCTCCACTCTTCCCTGGAATGGAGATGTTGAAAGGATACCTTCTGAATTAAATAAAATTTGAGTTAGCTCTTGTTGGTGAAGCAGAAAAGTGCAAAAATTTCACTTACTGGTGAAATTACTCCATACTGTATAATCTGTGATGCAATGAAGGCCTAGAAATTGAAGATGATTGCAAAGTGCCTGGTAGCCTTCATGAAACAGTTCTTGTGGGAGGCTGTTTCTGAGTGAGCCGTTCCATTGATTGACTCACACCACAGCAGTATCAACCTAGGGCTCACCTGCATACATATTCCAGGTCAAGTGCTTAATACTGACTATCCTTATACAAGATGGTCCCAAGCCAACCAAGAATAGCTGTCACAAAGGCGAACCTGCATGAAAGGCATTTACAATGGAAACAGGAGACCAAATTATATACTCCGTGCAGTGCATGTAGAAAGACATGCACCCAATTTCAGAATCCATAAAGACCTGCATTCTGACACCTAGAGACTGCAAAAACAGAAATCCCCATGCAGGTTATATTTTAAATTCTGTCCCTACCCAGGTCTTTCTGGAAAGAAAGCTAGTTACATCTTCACTTAGCACATAAAGCTAACAAGTCAAACAACTATTCTTAGTTCTGTTTTCTGCACAATGCAACACCAAACCCTTTTATCTCACACGTACCCATTAACCGTGGAAGCATTTGTAGTTTTGGACTGGAGGCACTCTCCTCCTCTTACGTTACACCTCTTCCAACACAGTGAATAATGTTCAAGATTTGGTAAATCAAAGATGTTTCAGCATAATGAGGGGTTGGAGATGCTTTGTATGGGGCCAGGGGAGTGAAGGGAGATCTGTTCTGGGCAGCTTCCATACTCTGACTATGCACATGTTCAGCCCAGAAGACAATCCTTAAAGAACACTATGGAGGCCCCTCATGCCCTCCCCTTTAATTCCTACTTCTTACCAATCAGTTTCTTAAAGTTCTTGGACAATGACACAGTTTCACAAGGAAACTGGAGGCAGCCAAATTAGCCTGTTGCCAATTAAGAGGAAGACACATGTCCTATTCACCCTCAGGCAGACGATGGAAAGGACTGAACTCTCCCATGACCTGGGTAAATGCTCCCAGCCATAAACCACAGAATTAAAGACACACAGTAAGAGTTCATACCTCCATTTAAAACACTCCTGCGTTTTTGGCTGGTTCTGAGCTAGAAGCGTGTCTACATCAGAACACCTGTACCATGCAGCTAGATCAGATGGTGGCTGGTCAGCCCTGCCAGACTTGGGCACTGCTGGGCATCTGCAAAAACAAAACGTTTCATGTTGAAGTACTTGAAGTACTCATGTCCTGCAAGCTGGACTCTTCCAAGGCCAGGTGCAGACGTGGGGGCGTCCCACTGAGTCACACCTCCGATGCCTTTGTGCCTCTTAGGGACTTTCTACCCCACGTACCTTTTTTCCCCCTCCATAAAATGAGAGTAATAATCCTTGTCTGCCTGGAGAGAAAACGTGAATCAATGCTAAGTTACACATTGCCCTGAAAAACACCAAGTGCCTCGCTGGTTGCCGACACGTTCTCCTAGGGGTGGATACCCTTATTTCCTGGCGACTGAAAGAGGGTGGAAAGGGAGGGTGAAGACCGACCCTCGGGCTGGGGTGGGCTGTGCAGTACCCGCGTAAAGCTGCCGCTCAGACCCCCGGCTCCCGCCCGTACCCCAGCGCAGCCCGGTGTCCCGGTGTCCCGGTGTCCCGCCGACACCGCCCCGGGGCGGAGCGGCCCCGCACGGAAACCCGGGGGAAGCGAGCGGGGAACAGCTGCGCCCTCCTCGCGTGTTATTCCCCGCATACCCACCGGCCGGCTGGAGCGGGATAAAGCGTCCTTGACGTGCCGGGGATGGCTGAGGGGGGAGCACGGCCGGCCGGTGAAGGGCCCCTGGCCCGGGGGAGCACCGCGTTCACAGCGGCCGAGAGCCGGACCGGCCGCCTGCTGCTGCCAGGGGAGGGAGAATAAAGGAACTAAAGGCGCTGCGCCAGAGAGACCTGGGGCACCGCAGGGGTGAGGAATGGAGCAGAGCGGTGACTATGCGGATATGGAATGGGGAAAAATAAATAAATTGAAAAAAAAGGGTAGAATCATCAAGGAAGAAACACTGGAAGGTAGATGCCCCAGCAGAGTGGGAATCCTCCACGGCTTTCAAAGCCCAGGGGCTTTGAAACTCTTTGAACTCCACGGCCTCAACATAAGAAGGCTCTGATGTGTTGGAGTAGATCCAGAGGGGGGTCACGAAGATGCTCAGAGGGCTGCAGCACCTCTCCTGTGGTGAGAAATTGGGGGTTGTTCAGGCTGGAGAACAGAAGGCTTCATAGAGACCTTACAGTAGTACCTAAAGGGGGCCTACAAGAGCTGGAGAGGGGCTTTTTGAAAGGGCCTGCAGTGGTAAGGCAAGGGGAATAGCTTTAAACTGACAGAGGGCAGATTTAGATCAGATATTGGAAAAAACTTCTTCAGTACGAGGGTGGTGAGGCTAAGGCTCAGGCTTCCCAGAGAAGTTGTGGATGCCCCTTCCCTGGAAGTCTTCAAGGCCAGGCTGGATGGACCTTTGAACAGCCTGGTCTAGTGGAAGGGTCCCTGACCATGGCAAGTAGTGGAACAAGATGATCTTTAAGGTCTCTTTCAACCTACACCACTCTGTGGTTTTGATTCTATGGGAAGGAGTCAGCCAAGGGGAAACCAAACTTAGGGGTGCAGTCAGGACACAGTCAGCTTTTATGGGCTTTGCTCCATTGAATCTGTAGGAGATGATCACACCAACTCATCTCAGTCTAAGCAATGTGAAAATTTGTGTTTGCTGCTTGAGTTGTTTCTTTTGATCTTTTGCAAGGTGGAAAGAGGCAGCTCATCTATGTCTCTTACCTCCAGTACCGCTGAGTTTCTGATGTGCACTTAATCTGACCCAAGATAACTGTAAGCAGGGGATCCTCTACTCATATTCTTATCCTATTTCTAATGGCCATTATATTCCATTTCATATATTACCTTATACTAAGTGGAACATTTAGGCTTCCTGAAGTAGTTAAGATTGAATCATAGATCTGTAACTGGAGTAATTTATCTGCCTGTTACTGTAATTATTAATGAGGAATCCAGGAATGAAGAGGGGAGGCAAAAGAGAGGACAGGGTCATTTTTATTGTAAAAAATTACATTAATTTAAATTTTCAGATTGCACTGAAATAAAATTTCTTGAAATTGATGCTATTTGAAAAAGTGACCCACTTCTGAGATAACTCATATGCACACTGCTGCGTGCAGTGAGCTGGGGATTTAGTTAACTTTGCACAGGAGACATTGGAGCCTAAAGTATTGGATCTACAGTATACATCATGTCAACCAAAGCATGACCTAATCTATAGTTAGATAGATATATAGATAGTTAGATAGTATAGATAGTTAGAAATGCAGAACTGAGGGCCATGTCCTAAGATTCACCTATTAAATGGAATGAGGCTTTCTCTATTGGAGTTGCACAACTCTTGGAATTAAGCACCTAAGGCAGCTCTTGCTTGCAAGTCTCACCAAGTTGTAGACCCTTCTCCTTATCCAGATTTCTCCTTCTGGAGCCTTTTTTCTTCCTAATAGCATGTGAATTCCGCTTCTGATGCTCCCAGACCACCATGAGGATGTCTAAATAGGAAATTCTCACTCTTTCCTGCTTGGGCTCTTCTGCTTTGTAAGGCATCAGTTGGGCCAAAGTGCCTGTCTTCATCTTAATCTGAGTTATGTACCTTTAATTATTAATACTTATGTCACTCTTGTATTAAGTACTTACAAGTGATTGCATATGTATGTATTTTAATGGTCTTAATGCAACTCTGTGTTTGCCTGGGATAAATTCTACTTGCGTTACATCAGGTGAGAGATTACAACACACCCTGGCACCAAAACAATCTCTAAGGCCACTGCAGACAGGACCTGTGTATTTGAAGACAAGTAGTTTGGAAAAGCATGTTTAAAAAAAGACAGGGAATCAGAGAAACCCAAATAAACCAGTTTAGGAAAAGTCCTATAGAATTCTATCAGGTCACATGCAGTATTTTGTGCAAATTGACAGTGTGAGGTTGTGATACACAGGCTTAAATATATAATGACTTACTTTCTGTTTCGTCCCTGCTTCTCTCTCTTACTTATAGTTTAATAGATGGAAATGGCTATTTTAAGTTCTGAACATTTTCAAGTCTACTCTTAGCTGTAAATAATAGGAAAAGGCAGTAATCCTGTAGTAAGTCTCTTTTCTTCTGAGTCTACCACCATAGCACTTCTCTTTACACGGTAACAGTAAAAACCAGCATCACGATTTAACCATGTGTGCCCCGGGTTCACACACTGCAATGTGTGCCTCAGGTGGGTACTTCACTTATAATCATCTTGTTGTAGCTTGCCTCTGCAGATGGGAAGCATCTAGAATCCTGTCAAGATCCTGATTTTGTGGATCCCATCAAATTGAGCCTCTCTCTGTTTGCCCATACACCTAGAAGGATGAGATGCTTTATACAGAAGCAAGGCCTGCAAGGCAGTGACAGTTTGGGTGCCAGCAATGCCAGTTTCAGTCTGTGAATAAAAACTTTAGAAGTGGCTGAAGCAGAAGGTAAGAAGGGCTGCTGTCCTTTCATGGCTGTAGCCTTTGTGCAACTTTTTGTTTAATATAGAATGCATGTTTCAGGATAGAAGCAAAGTATTCACTGCTGCTCCTTGTACGTTCAACTACTGCTAACAAGTGGTCATGAATTTACAGACATGTTTTTTGAAGTTCTTGCTAAGTTATAGTTGAAATTCAACTCGGAACTTTTTTTGGTTTGGTGCATTGACTGATTTATCACGGAAAAGTGCTCACACACTATTATTATGACTGCAGACTGGATTAAATCTTTCTGATTCAGTTATTAAAAACCTCCAGG
This sequence comes from Pitta sordida, assembly GCA_013390025.1. Taxonomy (NCBI): domain Eukaryota; kingdom Metazoa; phylum Chordata; class Aves; order Passeriformes; family Pittidae; genus Pitta; species Pitta sordida. The sequence goes on from WEKX01001289.1 coordinate 261,213, forward strand.
TTTCAAATGCATAAATCACACGACTCTATAAAAGATACCAGTGTATTCAGCTACTGTGGTGGTGTAACTCAGAAAGAAAAGAAACAGCTATGTTGTTTGTTAATGCAGCTGTATTTTCTGTAGCAGTGTGCTGACATCTTTCAATCCCTTCTTGCAAAAAGGAAGGAATGTAATTCCAAATGATGCTGATGAGGTTATCATGCATGTTGTATTTTGATGACAAAAGGAACACCTACTCAACCATCTCATGTTGTTCTGTCTCTTGCAAGAAATGATGGAAACTAAAACAAAAGTCGTCTTCCTGCCAAGGTGTCTGTGTTAAGCAGAGACATGTTTATTGCTCGTCTCTTGTCTTATGCAAGTCACATACTCACAGTGAGCTAGACACCAAACTGGCACCATAAAGGACTGTGAAAGAGGGGAAAAGGAAAGATGTCCTCTCTATTATACACATGAAAACACCAAAAATTAGGAACATTACAGAATTTTACTGTCTCCTAGATTTATGCAGCTTTTTTGAAATTAAGCACTGAGACCTAATTTTAAGAATACGTATTACTAATTTCAAGCAAATACCATATATGAAGGTTCATTTATGAAAGATCAGTAAATGCCCTGACATATTTTGTACAAACAGTCATTTGTCTCACATTTTGATAAAGACTGTAACAGGTTATTAGGCTGTTTATTGCCATGGTTTTTCAATAGCTACGATGTCTTCTACTGCTGTGCTTGTAATATTTCCACTGTATCCCACTCCATTTTAAACATGCTAATAAAATACATTAATAATGTGCAACCTTTATAAGCATGCTTGAAATGCAATGAGTATATAATCTTTATTGAAATAAGACCCAAACAGGTGCTCTCTCTTGTATTTAATGGAGTGGATTTAATACTGAAAAAATGTGCTTCAAGCCAAAGAACAGCCCCTTGTGTGTGCTGGTTGTGCAAATGACATTTGCCAGTTGTAATGAACTCGGACTAAGAAATTACAATAGCCACAGAAGGTTGTCTATGGCAAATGACTAATACCTTCTAAATTAAGGTCTGTAATTGCACTCTGGTGATTAATGCATGAAATTACTGATTTTTTACATGTAAGGTACTTACCAAATGTGTACCTTATTGTACCTCTGAGCTCACCTACAATGTACAATAGGCAGGTGAAATACATGATCATTTCGCCCAGGCTTATTCCAAAGCAGGCTTCCAGCCACACAGGATCAACATTGTAATAAGGCCATTATTTCTGGAGACACACTTTTTCATATCTTGCATAGGTAATGCCATTAAGTTCCTTTACCTTATGAGTCTCAGTTAAAATTATCATAATAAATGCCAAGAATTATTTGGTTTTTTCCCACCTAGATTTCACAACAAACATAGGAAAATCTGTGATCTTGTTAATAATCCTCTAAATTAAAAAAAAAAAAAAAAGCCAGTATTTGGGAAATAATTGAATTGTTTTAGGAAGCTTTTATCAAAGCAGTGAACTCAACAGCTTGTCCACAGAATGGACAGAATAAGAGAAGATAAAATTGTACACATACAGACTTAATTATTCTCCCTTTGTGCATATCGGAGAACCCTAAATGAGCCCCTGCAAATTACTTTTCCTGGTCTAGGTTGCATTGATTTTGATCTCAGTGTGGTTCTGTGAGCTTCATCCTTAGTGAAACTAAAGACTTTGGAGAGATGTTTTTGCATTTATCTGCCTTTATAGCCTTGGCTACCACTGAGGTTACAAATATGACTGTGTTAATTTGAGCAAAGAAGAGAAAGGCAAGATCAGTAAAGGCTAACTGAGCAAAGTTTGATCAACTGATTAAAGTTCTACTAGTCTCAACAACAGAATAATTCAATGTTACATTTCAGCTTCAAAATGATACTTTTATTTTAACAGAAATTAACATGGTCAGATCTTGGGGGGAAAAAAACCCCAAAAGCAGAGCTGTGCTTATCCCGCTTTGGATTCTGAAAAATAAGGTAAAATATGCCAAAGGATAGTGGCTGAGGAACTGATTCAGCCTGCTCTGCTTCTCTCCCAGGTCTGAATAGGTTGTAGGGGAAAAATATACTCCCACAGTTAAATATGTATAAAATACAGCCCCAACTTGTCTGACCTCCACAGCTGTACAGGACAAATCCTTATTTTGGGCCCTGCTGCTAGGCCAGCCAGATGCAGCAGCACCTTCCCCCTGAGGCCACTCAGAGTAGAAGGAGACCTTTGTTCAGGCAGCTCCCACCAGCCAGCCAGCTGTTCCCATATTCTGTAAAGAAAGGCTGACTGGAGTGAAACCTGGTTTTATACTAACCTAAATACCTTTCAAATGTTGGGACTGTAGTAAAATAACCTGTGACAGCTTTCACGTTGTTGAGTTGTCTGGCATTTGTATGTGAGTGTACACACAAGCACTCTGCCCACACAAACCCCCAGGAATCACACAGTGCACGTGGTATCAGGTAAGACAGGAAAGAGCTTCAAGAAATAAGTTTCTGCAGTGTTAGCAGAATGGGAAGATGAAGCCAAAACAAAATCTGCTGGTAACACCAAAAGAAATGTCCCATGAAATTGAAAATTGTACATGCTGAAAATATGCCAAGATTCTGCATAGCACCTGCCTTTAAAAGCCAACACCTTCATGACAGCCTTGAGACTCCTGTTCCCCTTGAGACATCTGTCAGTTATGAACAGTGTATTCAGCCAGGATGACTGGATTGCTCCATCCTGACTACTTCTCCAAATGTAAAAATGACACATAAATTGCAATGGTTTGCGTCGTGCCACTCAAAACCACAAAGGATGAGGAGAGTGTAAAACCAGCATATCACTTCCTGCACTCCCAGGAACATTATTCTTTTAAAGATCTCCAGAATAATTTATTAGCAGGTAACATCCTAGAGAAAAAGTCCTGAATGTTTTTTTCACATGCAAAGATGCTTGCAAGCATTGGAATAATAATCTGAAGTCTCGATACTAGATCACATTTTTACCAAGAATCAGGGAGAAGTAATCTTCTTCCCAGATTCAAGAGGGAGGACTGCTGGGTGGCCATGTGAATTCTCAAGGAGGGGTGGCAGCCCCTCTACTGCTGCTGCCTCTGTGCCTCTGTCCAGGGCAGGAGAGGCTTCAGAGTGGTGCAGATAGTGGGACCTGCCCCCCCGCCCTGAGAGCTGTTCCAAAGACCATGCTTCCCAGTGGCATCCTGCCAGCACATCCCTCTCCAGAGAAATCACTGACTAGGGTCTCACCTGCCAGGATAGGAAAATACAGCAGTAGTGCTGCAGCTCATTCCACCTCACCCAGTGCCCAGTTTGGCCAAATTCCACTAAATGGTGCTTTGAACTCCAGCTTTTATGCCAAAAAGCACCTGCCATCCAGGAGTAACTGGAAAAAGTGCTTGGAGCAGGATGTCACATCACTTCTGGCCTCATCCACACCCGAGAGTCCAACCTTTCAGACAGGAAATGTGTTTCGCTTTTATATGGCCTCTCCCTGTATTTTTTCTGCCTGATTTGATTTGGCAGCAGTTACTGCTCATTTTGTACTATCAGCACAAGCCCTGAAACACTGCTCTTATCTTCACCTGTTCCTGCTATGGAATGTGCTGCCTAAGGAAAAGAGAGATGCTGCAGAGGCTAAGCTTATGTGACTCACTGCCTGTGATGCAACTATCATCTCACAAATCATATTTGCCTGGAAACAGCATACTTGCCATTTTCAGTAACTCCACATATTCCTGATATTATTTATTTACTTTGTACATTTGAAAGGATTTGGTGTCTGGTTACTCTTGCTACTGGCTGTCCTGGCCAATGCACCAGTACTGATGGAGCTGCAAAAGTATAAACTTGCATGTCTTTTGCCCTAATGTATATGGTACAAATCCAGAAATAGCCTTCAGCAGTTAACAGCTGTTGTTTTTAAGAGAGCAGATTTAATTATCTGTGACCATGCCAAGGGGTAAAGCAGTTACTCAAACGGAGTGTTTCCAAGCTACCACAAATTCGTCTTTTTGAGATTTTTCTGCATTGCCTGTCTTCTTCCAGTTATATAGAAACAGTTGTGTTTGGCATCTGCACATGTGAGTCCATCTACATCTGAAATTTAAAATCAATTGCAACCTGCTTGGCATCAGTTTCCCTGTAAGCTTTTGGCATATACTTACTGCTCTCCACAGTCATTCTTCATTTCTTTCTCTGTGGCTTTGCTAACTAAAGCCTCAGCTCATTTCCTTTTAAGGTCCAAACTCTCTTCCCCCTATAAAAGAGAAAAATAGTCATCAAATGTCAAAGGTGTGCAAATTGTTGTACTTGTGTAATCCTGACGATTACACAAGACTTGTGTAATCCTGACGATTACACAAGACTCTCTCTGACCAGCAGCCTAGGGTTTATGCCTTACTCACTCAGTAAACAAATCTTTTTCACAGAGCTTAAATATGTAATTGCATGGCAGAGGCTGCTGCTTTCCAGGAAGAGCACTTATGAACACATCTTGCATTAAGCTTTGAGATTTCAGTGTAATCACGGGCGAATATTTTTCTGGGTAATACGCTGATTTTTCCTTCCAGTGTCCTAATTATGAACATCAGATTTGGCTGCATTGTTGTGAACTTCCTGCTTTTCAAGTGCATGACTAATCTGAAGAGAAAAATGCATGCATGGAGACAACACGATGAGGCTACTCCTAAGCTTGATTTTTTTATTTATTTGTTTTTTTAACAATTTGCTTCATTTTTAATGGAACTTGCTTTGGAGCAGTTGAAAATACTCACTACCTCAAACTGCTGGGTCTGAAGGACATCCTGATACAATGATCTGATAGAATGCTGCTGATGCAAAAACCTGAGAACAAACCAAGGAAAAGAAATTACCAAGCACAGCCACAGGGAGGGTCCTATTCCACCATGGACTATAAACATACCAAGCTCAGTGGGGGCTGCAGTGAGTGCCCAGTGCACCAAACTCAGTGCTCTCAGACACTCAAGGCCCACTGTCATTTCTTGCTGATTATTTGGGAAAAACTGTGTGTTCACAGAATTAATAAGGTTGGAAAAGACCATAGAGATCATTAAGTTCAACCTATTACCTAACGTACTGCCAACTTATTACCTAACACACCGTCCCATTATCTAGTACATCATCCAATCTTTTCTTAAACACCTCCATGGATGGGGACTCCACCACCTCCTTGGGCAGCTCATTCCATTGAGAAATCACTTTTTCTGTGAAAAAGTTCTTCCTAGTATCTAGCCTAAACCTCTCCTGACGCAGCTTAAGACTGTGTCCTCTTATTCTGTCACTGGTAACCTGAGAGAAGAGACCGACCCCCACCTAGCTACAACCTCTTTTCAGGTAATTGTAGAGAGCAGCAAGGTCTCCCCNTGATCCCTGGGGGACACCTCTAGTGACCGGTCACCAACTGGATGTGACACCATTTACTACCACTCTGTGGGCTCATTCATCTAACCAATTCCTAACTCAGCACAGAATGCTCCTATCCAAGCCATGCGGTGAGAGTTTCTCCTGAAGTTTACCATGGGAGACAGTGTTGAAGGCTTTACTGACTCCAGGTACACAGAATCCACAGCCTTTCTCTCATCAACCAGGCGAGTCACTTGTTCATAGGAGGAGATCAGGTTGGTCAGGCAGCACCTGCCTGCCTCTTCTAAATCCATGTTGACTAGATCTGATGTTGTGGTTACCCTGCAGGTGCTGCATAATTGCCCTCAGGATTAGCTGCTCCATGATTTTACCTGGGACTGAGGTAAGGCTGACAGGTCTATAATTACCGGGATCATCCTTCTGGCCCTGCTTGTGGATTGGCATCACATTGGCCAACTTCCAGTCGTCCAGGACATCATCAGTGAACCAAGACTGTTGATAAATGTTGGAGAGTGGCTTAGCGAGCTCATCTGCCAGCTCTTTCATCACCCTAGGATGGATCCCATCTGGTCCCAAGGACTTATGAGGATCCAAGTGGCTCAGCAGGTCTCTTAACTACCTCCTCCTGGATTGCAGGCGGCTTATACTGTAACAACTCTAGCTGCTTGAAGAACAATAGGTCCACTTCTTCCTCCTGGTCAGGCGGTCTGTAACACACTCCAGTGTTCAGCGCTGGACCAGAGAAGTAAAGTCCATAGGGTTCAGTCTTAAGATAATTAAATTATAATTTAAATTATTGAGAAAGGATACCCACTACCTTTCTTTCTGAAGAAACCTAAGATCTAAATTTGTTTTGTTTTTTTTTCCTTATAGATTATTTATAGTTTTAAAATTATGTAGTGAAGAAAAAAGCATTTAGAAGATAAGAGAGCTTAGCAGGTTGTTGTTCTTCTCAGGACTGCAGACAAACTAAAGGAATGCCCCTCGTGCTGGGAACCAACAGGCAGACCTGTGAGGATCAAATCGTGTCTTAAAACTGAATTTGGAAGGCAGAAAATTCTCTGAAGAAAATCTGTCTGCTTTCACAGATGGAAGTAATTTCCTCCCTTGTTAGATATTCTAGAGCAGGCAGATATTTGATTTACGTTTGCTGTCTCTGAGTGACATAAAATATGTTTTGCCAATCTCAATGAAGAAACTGAAGGTCAAGAAACAATGAATCACTTTTTTGCTCATAATTTAATACCAAGCTATGCAGGCATATTAAGAATACTTTGGCATCCAAAGATGAAGACAGTACTGTGCTGGTTTAAAAAAATATCTAAGGGAATTGTCTTAGTTTCACTTGCTTCTCAGAGCCTAGAGCAGCCAAAGGCAGGGCCCTATCTTGTGAAGGCTTAAATGAATTCAGAGTCCCACACTGCACCCAGACAGCATTGATTCACTACAAATAGTGCAATGCAAGAAAAATCAGAAGCCTGTGTAGTGTTTCCAGAGTCCAGTTTTGCTCTAAAGGAGTTAATGCTAAACCCCACCGTTCCTTGGATGGGAGCACATGACCATTCTTTTGCTTCTGGGAATCAGGAGATGGGGACTCACAACTGCACGGTCAGAAAGAGCTCATTGAAAGGGGTCTCAGTTCCCATCCATTTCACCAGAAATGGAGAGCAGTGCTTATATCCAGAGTTTTCTGTCTGTAACAGCTCCTAGATTTAAAATTTCAGGGAACAGAAGACTGTCAGATCAGAGAAAACTAAGTGAAGAGGCATCATTACCTTTAATGATGCTGTCGCTTGGCAATTCCAACCCCTCAGTTTTTCCATAAAACAGAGAGAACACCATCATCTAAGTCTTGTTCTAGGTATGTCTATCTCCAGTAAGATGTATTTGTGATAGATCAGCCCAGCACCCTAAGCCTAATTAAAATGCTGGACTCTTTACAGCTGTCAGGATGTCTTTTTTAAGGCCAGGCTTCAGCACTTCTGTAGCTCCATCTACACTGCACACCACTGCAATGTGAATGTATACATGAGTAAACCTGGTAAATTACTGTGGCAGTTTTCTTCCAAAGTGGTTGCCCAAAATACAATGGAAATACAAACAGGACATGTACAAGCTGACTTTGCCAGTTGGACTAACCCTCATTTTTGCTGCAGCACTTCAGTAAAAGCCAATTATACCAAACTCCAGTAGTGGCTCTATCAGTGATAGACTGCAGACATTTATAGTCTTCATCAATGAACAGGCTAAGCGAAGCTAAATTGTTCTGCTAAACTTTTTAGTAAGTAATTAACCCTGAATTATTAACAACAGGCAGCTATGGTAATGGTTATGAAAGAAGTAACAACTGGTTGCAGAGTTATTAACACAAGAGTACTGAAGAAGGCAGGCGAACAGCATGTGCTGCCGTGGAATTAATAGAAGGGACAACAGTGGCAAATGCAATCCCCTGCAGGGCAGTACAGTTCCAGGCGCTGAGAGAGCTGCTCAAAGACACTTGCTTTGGCAGAAGCAGCATGTACTCAGCAGTAGATGGATGGAAGTCAGAAGGGGATGGTAATAAGGAACGTTAAAAATAAATCTAGCCTCATTAGGTTGAAAAAAAAAGAAAATGTGTGAACCTGACAGCTCAGCAAATGGCAACTCTTTAGTTCAAGCAGTTATATAGGGGACAAGAAATTCATACGGGGGCACCAGGGAGCAGACAGATGAAGTGACCTGCTGTGCACCCTGTGCTCCCTAATTGGACCGGATTGGTGCCAATTTTCTGAAGCTGTGAGCTCACCAGAGAGGACAGGGTCCTACCTTGAAACACCCTAAAATATTCGCTAATTCATAAAATCCCTGGCTACTGTGTTTGTATAGGAGCATTCATGTGCACCTGTGAACGCTGGGCCAATGAATGATGGTGAGCTGACAGTCTCAGGAACGAAGCATATAGACACACCACACATGTAGCCATGTAGGCTCCCCTCAGTGCTCCTCTCTAACCATTTCATGGACCATTTGTCAGCAGAGTGAGGAGCTCTGTGATCCTTCTTTGTCCTCTCTTGCTGAGAACATAAATGAGCGAGGCAAATAGGAGCAGCCTCTTATGAGGAAGGGGATGTGTCCTGCTGGGTACTGCACTGCAATTAAGCAACCTGTTTTGCTTCCCAGCGTGACTAGATGAAAGTCACTAAGGTGACAAGATGAAACTGGAACAATAGTATTAGTTACCAAAAAACCCAAGAAAGAGTAGAAGGATTAGCAGAAGAGAAACAAAGACAAACACAGTAAAAATGGAAAAAGTGGCTCCAAACCAAAACAAAGGCCCTTATTACAACCAGAACCAGTCTGATGACTGAAATGCTGGGAAAAGAACTGCTGGACCCCCACATCTTGTCCTGCCTTTCTGCCTCTTGACTTTCATCTGAACCAGTTGTATTGAACAGCTCACGTTGTTCTTGCTGGAGAATATGCAGGACTTATCCATACCCCCTGGACTTTATTCAAATTTAAATGTCTTTTCTTCCTTCTCCAAGTTTTTCTTTAATATATTTTACCAGGGGAATCCAGTTTTCCTAGGTTATTAAATGCCCTCATGTAGCAGCTTCCCTGCTCTGCAGAACAGTCCCTTTGCGTGGCTGAGGAAAGGTGCCTCAAGAATCTCATCCATCAAATTTCTGTATGGGGTTTATGTGAAATATTAAAAGTCTGCTCTGACACCTGGACAGAAAATAATTCAATCTCAGGTTAATGTCCTTTCTGTTACTGTTAAATAACCTATCTTCCTGTCCTGGAAAATGTAGGGCTGAAAGGATGACCTCTATGCTCCTATATAATGGTAGTGAGGAGAAAAATCTATAATACATGAAGTAAATTATATACATTATTTGGGGAGAGAAGGATTTGTCTGTCTATTCTGGCTGCACATCCTGGCTTGGGAAAGTGATAGGCAAAGTAGGATCTGCCTTCCCTCTGCCATAGTGCCTCCTCTGCAGTGTGGTGCAATTCCTCTGGGAACCATGTTGAAGGGACTCGACAGTGCCCTTGGCAATGGGACATCCCCCTGGGTTTGGGGCAGATGTTTGTTTTCTCATTCTTTCTGTCCCCAAGTCCTCCCTGGGCATCCAAGGGAGATCAAGAACAGGAGCTTGAGATGTGCTTCTCTCATCTGTCCTACTCCTTATCTTGACAGCTGATGTGCTAAGCTGTGTTACCATCTGCACAGCTCGGGGAGGAACAAACAGCTTCTGGGGCATGGGAAGCAAGTTTTGCATAAACCTAACAATGGGCTCTGCGCTCCACTGCCTGAGCTGCTGTTTCTCATTGAACTCAATAGGTGTCTTCAGATAATTGCCAAGAGAGGATTTACTTCACCTTATGCGCAGGGAGTATTAGAAGGGCTGCATTCATTTAGCTGCCTAAGATAGACACGAAGAGCAGAAAATCCCAAGCTTGGATTTGTCACAGAACAAAATTCTGAAATCAATGTCACTTTAATGCAACAGGGTTTAATTCACAGGATTTTACTGGAGTTCAGCCCACGCTACACTAAAGCTTCTGTTGATGGAATAGAGACTATTTCTGGCTGTGATTCTGGTGAGCACTGACCAGCTTGCCCAGTTTGGAATCCGTCTATGGGCAAAACTGTGCAACAGCCAAGTTTAGTTCTCACAAGCTGGGAATCATACAGAAACAGATGGGAAGGGGCCCCAAAGCTCTCATAGTGCATCTCGCCCCAATGTTTTCTTGGCCTGTATTTATTTAGAACAGTCTTAAAACATCACTCAGAGTTTTTTTTTACTGCTTCCTCAGACCATTTCTCCCTCCTTGTAGCCAGCCCTACAACTAGAATGTTTTTCCTAATATCTAACCTAATTTTCTTAAGCTTCAATTAAGCCTATTATTCTCATCCCCTTCATATGGATAAATTCCTTCTTCTCTGCAAAATATGCTTCTTACATAAAACCAAATTTCTGTGTTCCTTTTGGTCTTCTGTTGTTCACACCGAATACATGATCTGTGACCTGTGAGGATAGGACAGGCTCTTCCAGTTCTCTCTGCTTGATTCTCTCTGCTTGGCTGCCCTCCAGCTACTCCGCATTTCCCTTGAAGAGGAAAAAAATTGAACAACATTTGACACACTGCCCTAGCTGAGGCCTAACTAGTGCTGAATGCAGCTGAAGGACTGCTTCATGCATTTTATAAATTACAGTTCTGTGTAAACATCCTCAGATTGACATTTAACATTTTCACAACAGCCAGGTCCTGTTGACTCATGCTTAGGTTGTGATTCACTCCCTGCACAGCTCCTGTGAGACCTTGGATCCCCACCCTTCACCCAGCATGCTGCAGGCCAAGCCCTTTTTCAAAAGTCAGCGTTGAAGGCTGACACATTCCTCACTTCTCCTTCTCTTTTTTCATTTTAGAAATATTGGCAGTGTGAAGTCAGTTCTTGTTTTACGTTCCTGGAGTTCTCAGTACACACCCTTTGCTCTCTCTGCTAAAGGCACATGGGTTGTCCACTTTCACTAATATGCTGCTTTTTCCCAGGGCTTTCCTGGCCCTATTTTAATTCACATCCAGATAAATCAAGGGAAAACAGCTTATGATTTGGATAAGATGTTCTCATCCTCCCATCCGGTTTCATTTACAAGGCAAACATAGTGTCATGATCTTACCAGCTCTCTAGTCTCTCGAGGTCCAAAAAGCATCCGCCCTCCTGAAGGTTTGGCTGCTGAGGGTTCAGGGACAGCTTGAGGTCGACCTGAGGTCTTAGGCCAGGGAGCTGCAGAGTTCTCCAGGCTGGCAGAGTGGTCAGGGCAAGGCAAGGGGGCACCTGGGGTCAGCCCTCAGCCCAGGACATCAGCTTGTGGGTCAGGGCATGGGTGCAGATCCAGGGGCAGTCAATCCTCTTATGAGAATTCAAGTCCTATGTGAAAAAAGAAAGCATTAGAAATAGTCCTCTCTTTTCCCCCAAACATGTAAGTATGTAAAACTCTCAAACTCAACCACAGAAGTAAGTAATGCCCCCAAAACAGCCTTTCAGGAAGTCTTACATGTCAGAAGCAAAAAATGGTAAAACTCTCACCTTTAAAATCTGTATATAGTACATTACTATCAAAAGGCTATCAAGCAATATTAATACATTCATGTTTTCTAGACTACTTACAGTTCTGCACTTTTAAAAATAAAAATGGCCTAATAAGTCATAAATTTACATTTCTTAAGTTACCGTGTCTGGCTTCCTTAACAAAATGACTGCAATACAATACATACAGCAGTGTAAATCCGTAAAACCGCAGAGCTCCAAGTATTAGTCAGAAGCTTTCATAAGAGAAATTAATAAATGGAAGTCCAAAAAATTTAATAAGGAATGAAATTTCACAAGCAGTTAAAAGACTAGCAAAGACGGGTTTCATAATATTTTATTAGGCATCTAAATTAAATTCAATACTTTTCAATGACATTATGAAACAGAAATCACTTAACTGACTGTAGGTTTGAGATGTACTTCCATTCAGGGTTGGTACTACAGCACTCCTGTCTTATTTGCTGGCGTGACAATCCAGAACGTCAGTTGGTCACCTCTGGAAAGCATGGGGCCTAAAAAGGAAGGGGTAGCTAAAAAAGTACTACTAACACCTGATAGATGAGTCTCTGGGATCAACCTGAGGATGCAGTTGCAATTGAGACAATTCAGCAGAAAAAATTGCAAATCTTGTGTAAGCAGGAATGGAAGATCATGTGGAATGTTTTATCTTTCAATACCAATCACTACGTTCTCATCAATCTTACCGTAGAATAATTGGCATTATTCTAATAATTGCCTCTGCACTATACAGTATTTTGTCTCCTTCTGCTTCTTGCTGCCATATGCAGCTGCTGACAGGATGCTAATAAACACTTTCATGAATGGTTGCAGCACATCTATAATTCTAATAGCCTGACTTGTGAGTGGGGCCACCAGATGCTACCACAACACAAATAAATCATTAAACAATCACACAAAAAGAGAGAACTTCTTGTAGTGATCCTCTATTTGGGGCTGTAGAGATATTATTAATTTACTTTGTACATAAAATTGGAACTCAATCTTATTTTTCCCTCTGGTTTGGATTAGCCCACATGGTGGCAATCTCTATCATTAACATACAGTGAGTTATTCCTTCAAACACTGCCAGTTCAACATGCTTCATTTGTGCAACACCGAAAATGAGAAAATCTGCTTTGATTTCAGCAAGTATACGAAACAGCCAGGAATTTTCCTGAAAAAGAATGAATAGCCTGTAACATGACAGAGGTGAACCATTCATACAGGCTTGAGCACAACGCTCTGGCACAACATGCAGAGGAGAGAAAACCCTCTGCAAAAGCCATGTAGCACCTTCAGAAGCTGCGCCCCTGCTGCACCCATTTCGTGTGCTCTGCTTAAACAAAACCACTCCCTCCATTTGCAGCTAGGTAATGGATATAAAGCTGAAAATGCCACAGAGCAGGTGTTTTGCTGCCTTCTCAGCCTTCGGGTGGGAGCTGGAGAAAGAAGTGAGGAAGGGGGAAAAAAGGCCAACTACACAACAGTCAAATAAGTCAAAAGAACTGAAACTGAACTTTATTTTTTTGGTAAAAGTATTCTGCAATAATGGCTCAGAATACTACCACAACGTACAGGGACAAGGCAGTGCTCTGGGCTATGACTGTAGATTACTCTAGTGTGTGTATATATATTTAAGAGCTTAAGAAAGGTTGAAGCAGGACAGTTCAACATTTCTTAAACATATATTTTGTAATTTTAATATTTTCTAGATCTCTCATATTATAGCAGGATTTATCAAATGCAATGTAGTCACAGAAGTCTTGCATAAATACAAATATTGATACTTTACCTTGAATATTGTCTATGATATAAATTCTGCCTTACCTTTAAAAAAAATCTCCAGATCATTGTGTGACCTGGGAGTCTTTCCTTTTCTTTCTCTTTAAAGAGTTTTTAAATATATATATATATTTATATATATTTGCTATCATACATCAAAGTATATATGAATCCCATCATTTCTGTTATATTTTCTGCAGACATGGTCTGAACCAAAATCACCAATAACTAAATCAAAAGCTTCCTGGTTATCATGGGAAAGGCCAAAGAGGATCTTTCCTCTTTTTTTTTTTTTGTGTGTGTGTGTTTCAGTANTTTAAAAATAAAAATGGCCTAATAAGTCATAAATTTACATTTCTTAAGTTACCGTGTCTGGCTTCCTTAACAAAATGACTGCAATACAATACATACAGCAGTGTAAATCCGTAAAACCGCAGAGCTCCAAGTATTAGTCAGAAGCTTTCATAAGAGAAATTAATAAATGGAAGTCCAAAAAATTTAATAAGGAATGAAATTTCACAAGCAGTTAAAAGACTAGCAAAGACGGGTTTCATAATATTTTATTAGGCATCTAAATTAAATTCAATACTTTTCAATGACATTATGAAACAGAAATCACTTAACTGACTGTAGGTTTGAGATGTACTTCCATTCAGGGTTGGTACTACAGCACTCCTGTCTTATTTGCTGGCGTGACAATCCAGAACGTCAGTTGGTCACCTCTGGAAAGCATGGGGCCTAAAAAGGAAGGGGTAGCTAAAAAAGTACTACTAACACCTGATAGATGAGTCTCTGGGATCAACCTGAGGATGCAGTTGCAATTGAGACAATTCAGCAGAAAAAATTGCAAATCTTGTGTAAGCAGGAATGGAAGATCATGTGGAATGTTTTATCTTTCAATACCAATCACTACGTTCTCATCAATCTTACCGTAGAATAATTGGCATTATTCTAATAATTGCCTCTGCACTATACAGTATTTTGTCTCCTTCTGCTTCTTGCTGCCATATGCAGCTGCTGACAGGATGCTAATAAACACTTTCATGAATGGTTGCAGCACATCTATAATTCTAATAGCCTGACTTGTGAGTGGGGCCACCAGATGCTACCACAACACAAATAAATCATTAAACAATCACACAAAAAGAGAGAACTTCTTGTAGTGATCCTCTATTTGGGGCTGTAGAGATATTATTAATTTACTTTGTACATAAAATTGGAACTCAATCTTATTTTTCCCTCTGGTTTGGATTAGCCCACATGGTGGCAATCTCTATCATTAACATACAGTGAGTTATTCCTTCAAACACTGCCAGTTCAACATGCTTCATTTGTGCAACACCGAAAATGAGAAAATCTGCTTTGATTTCAGCAAGTATACGAAACAGCCAGGAATTTTCCTGAAAAAGAATGAATAGCCTGTAACATGACAGAGGTGAACCATTCATACAGGCTTGAGCACAACGCTCTGGCACAACATGCAGAGGAGAGAAAACCCTCTGCAAAAGCCATGTAGCACCTTCAGAAGCTGCGCCCCTGCTGCACCCATTTCGTGTGCTCTGCTTAAACAAAACCACTCCCTCCATTTGCAGCTAGGTAATGGATATAAAGCTGAAAATGCCACAGAGCAGGTGTTTTGCTGCCTTCTCAGCCTTCGGGTGGGAGCTGGAGAAAGAAGTGAGGAAGGGGGAAAAAAGGCCAACTACACAACAGTCAAATAAGTCAAAAGAACTGAAACTGAACTTTATTTTTTTGGTAAAAGTATTCTGCAATAATGGCTCAGAATACTACCACAACGTACAGGGACAAGGCAGTGCTCTGGGCTATGACTGTAGATTACTCTAGTGTGTGTATATATATTTAAGAGCTTAAGAAAGGTTGAAGCAGGACAGTTCAACATTTCTTAAACATATATTTTGTAATTTTAATATTTTCTAGATCTCTCATATTATAGCAGGATTTATCAAATGCAATGTAGTCACAGAAGTCTTGCATAAATACAAATATTGATACTTTACCTTGAATATTGTCTATGATATAAATTCTGCCTTACCTTTAAAAAAAATCTCCAGATCATTGTGTGACCTGGGAGTCTTTCCTTTTCTTTCTCTTTAAAGAGTTTTTAAATATATATATATATTTATATATATTTGCTATCATACATCAAAGTATATATGAATCCCATCATTTCTGTTATATTTTCTGCAGACATGGTCTGAACCAAAATCACCAATAACTAAATCAAAAGCTTCCTGGTTATCATGGGAAAGGCCAAAGAGGATCTTTCCTCTTTTTTTTTTTTTGTGTGTGTGTGTTTCAGTACTGGTATTTTTTAAACTTGAAAGGATTCTTCATAAACTAGAGGTCCATAGATCATTTAAAGCAGTCTTTATAAGCAAATGTACATATTTTGACATGCTTTTTTTGAGGCAGTTAGTATCAAAAACCAATAGCATTTCTTACAGAACCACATGACTTTCTGCGATGCAGATACACATTTCATGTCTAAAGAGCCACAGTTCTTATTCTACATCTGCTGTCATCAAATCCCCAGGATTCATTCATAAAACTGCTGCTGTTCCAAATGCTGATGCTGTTATCCCTGCTGTGGATTAAGACGCACACCCAATCTGGTGACATCATCACATGGAAGATTGATAAGTAGGAAAATACGCTCCCCCAAATCCACAGATAGTCTTTTCTATCTCTACATCCGCATGATTCATGTCACCCAACAGCGCAATGCGATGAAGACAAAACTTGGTGCAGGCTAAGGGTCTTCTTCCATCAAAGGAATCTCTAGGGGAAACAAAGAAATAGCCTTGACTGCTGATTGTAATTTCCCTTTATTCTTTTGCAGAGTGTTATTGTTAGCAATTTTACAAAACTAGAAATAGACATTGCAAATATCTGAACAAGATACGGGGTATTGCCAATTCTAGACCACTGACACTCTAACACCTATATGAAAATTAACTTAGTAAAACTACCCAGATTTTCTCAAACAAGTTAGACCCATAAAAACCTAAATGCAAACATCCTTGATATTACATTAATCACTGAAACAGAATTCAGAGTAGTCAGGGACTTATACTCACATTACCATAACTTCTTCCCCTCCTCCTAGCTGTCCTCTTCCCTTTGTGATACCATTAAAATTATCCAACCCCCTTCCTCAATCCAGACCTTCACTCACACTGAATTTAGGATACCAGGCTTCAGGAGAGTGAATGTGAAGAGCAGGGTATCAGTCTCTCTTTCTAAATGTCTGCAAGGAAAGCTATCTAGTTTCCTCAACACACTGAGCAGCACACCATCAGAACTCAATGAAATGGCATCACTGCACACCCGTTCGATTTAAATGCAGGCAGTAACCCATGGCAAGCTCCCTCCTCATACATGGCCCTGTAGATATATTCCCCTTATGCTGTGACTTCCATGCCTATGGCTTAATGCCCACATGCCTCAGATGGAAGGAATCCTTTGCCGGATGCAGAGACATGATGAGTTTGTTAATACAGACTGCTAATTTTGGCCCAGTATGAAAACACAATTTATTTACTATTTCAAGGAGAAAATCCTGTTCTTTGCTGTGAAAGCTGTGGCACGCGAGGGATTTGTGAGCGTAGGAGTTGGGGAGCAGATGAAGAGACCAGTGCAAGCAAGATGGTTGGCTTTGCTGCTGTACACAGGTGCTTGCTGACATCCCTGTTGATGAGACTGGGGTCTGGACAAGAACCTTCTGGCCTGGGAGTCAAATCACATGCACTACAGCTAGCAAGGACATAGTGCAGACAGACACTATGAGCTAGACAGGCACTGTAAGCTCTATGATCATGGAGTTGTATGATTTTAAAACATTTCTAAACTAAGATATGAACAAAGCATAGAGAAAGTATGAGCAAGTCATCTAGGTGTATTCCTGCTCTGCCAGACCAAACAAATGATGTCTCCTGTTTATAGACTCACCTAGTCCACCTATGCAAGACTCACCATCTGTAATATCGATCCGTGGACTCGTGGATGCAGCCTCCCCATCAGAGCTACGGGATATGTCAGTTCGGTCTGAACCAGGGAGTGCCGCTGCTTGGCACGTCAGAGATGGGTACAAGCTTTGGAGCAGTTCAGAGGAATCTGACCTACTCTCACAGGCCTCAAATTCACTAGGCAGTGTATCTGTAATCCTGGGGCCGGGGTAAGCAGGAGGATTCTGATCTTCTGTCTGCAACATATGCCCCCGGTCCATGGCAGCTGAGTATCCAGGAGCCAGAGCATCCAAGCCGCTGCTTACAGCTTCGTCGTAGGAAGGCAGCATGACAGGAACACCATCCACCACCACGAAGTCGGGGTCACCCATGGAGCCCTCCTGGTTGCCTCTATGTCAAACACAGACTGGTTACCACAGGGAGCAGGAGCATGCCAGAAGCACCTCGGAGCAACTGCTGTACTTAGGTAAACACAGCACTTTCTACTCATGCAAATTGAAGCTACAGGGTTATTAACATTCAGGGAAACGTTTGCTTCACAGGTTTGCAAAACTGTGCTTAGGTTGACAGGTGGAATCTGTTAAAATTGGGAAATTAAACTATGTAGTAATGTGAAGAACAATTTCAAGAAGGAAGGAAAACAGGTGTTTGGAAGAGATAAGGAGCACCATTTGCTGTGCTGTGTGCAGTAGGTATCTTGGATGTAAGATCACAGATTTAGTTCACCAGCCAAAAGTGTCTGAACCCCTGGACAGATGTGTGCTAGAGGACAAAAAGTGTTTACAGCCCCTGTAAACAGGCACTGAGATGAGTACTGCTGGATGACAGGGCTTTGGTGGCCAGATTTGTGGCCTCCTTCAGGTCTTGCAAAGGATGGAGGCTTCCTTAACAGGTATTAAGCTGGTTTCTTTTTTAAACAAAACATTTCTATTAATTGGGAAGCTCTGTTAAACCCTGAAGTATCTGTTTAGTAGCCAATGTCACAGTATAGTCCTGGCAGGGGGGAATTGGTCCCAGGTACCTTTAAGACATGAAAATATCTGAAAAGGAGAGGACACAAAGCCTTTGAATAATCTAGATAAGTATAGGCTATAGACCTGTGCAGCCCATTATCCCAGAGATCTTCCTGGTGATACAGGTGTATGTATTTGAATACTACTCCCCATACACTGTATATATTAACATTTATATGTATATTGCTTATACAATCTGTATACTCTTATGTGTGCATACATTTAACAGTAAATCACAAAGCCCTTTCCGCTGCATTGGCATGGGGACATATTTATTGACATACAACTTTTTCACCTCTCCTTTCTGCTTGTGGTAGAATAAAGACATGAGATAAAGCAAGTGCAGGAGAGAAGTCACAGAGTCAAGGTCCACAGCGAACTAAGCAGACTGAAAACAAGAAACAAGTTTAAACCCCAATACAGTACTAGCTTTGCCTAAAACTCAGCATGTCTGCCTTTGTTTTTGCATATGTAAGGTGATTAGCCGCCTATCTCATGAGAAGTACTATGTGAATCAATGACCAATGCTCATAGCTGCGTGGTATTTTATGGAAATAAAGGAGATGCAAGAGATGTTTATGAATTGTGATGAAAATAATACTAATGAAGATAAAGCAAACTTTTAATATAAATTTGTCCATAGAGAAAAAAGAAATTCTTTCTTAAAACTTACATTACTAAGTCTACAGTAGTTAAAAAATTAATTCCCCCAGCACCTGAAAATGAGTATTTAAAAATACTGTCAGCTATTTTTACATGCAGAAGCAGCAATTCTCAGTAGCAAAAGCTGTAATTACTCCCAAAGTGAATCTGGCAAACTTTGCCTTTTATCTTAGTTGCAGAAAGGACTACTGCAGGTTTTGGGGGATGCCCTTCCATATCACTGATTCAGAGACTTCTGCTCAGAGCAGAAGAAAGTATCTGCAAGGCCTGTGAGCTGCTCCATCTCTTCAGCCAGGAGTGCTGAATGTGAAAACGGAATCAAGGCCATCAATCTTCAAAATAAAAAAGAAAACAGTACAAACCGTGGAAGGAAATGCGTCTTAAATTTGGTCTGGAACATCCTGGCTAAAATAACCAATAGCAGTACTAATAAAACGCTGGTAGCAGTAAACGCCACTATTTTCCATGTAGTCAGGAGGGTCTCCTGTGTATTTGGCCAGGTCTGTTCTGTAACAAAAAGATTTTGTATTTTGTATGAATACGTACTTCAAGAATACGCAGAAGTGCCGGTTAGGACATTTTCTATATGCACATTGTAAAAACACACATAAACCCAATGCCATATACCAAAAGCAACCTTAACATTAAGCTGTCACAGGGGCTGGATCTCGCTTTTTCCCCTTGACTGTTTTTTATACCTGCAATCATGACCTCAGCTTACATAAATATAGAAATATCCAGATGCTAAAAAATAGACTTGAAGATGTAACAATCAAATTGGTTTAGAATCATTCAGGACCTTGGAAATGTATTTTACCTAATAGCATCTTAAAATCAATTTTCATCACTTAACCATGAAATAGATGAAGTTCACCCGGCATTACAGATCTACAAATTTCCTCCAAGAAGAAGGACTATAAGAAGTTAGGATTATAAGAGCAGCAATGCAACTGCTGCTCCCTTACCTGTTTTGACACAGTATACTTGGTAGGAGGGGAACCACTCTCCATACTGGCAGGTGATGTATTTGTAGTCATTGGTGAGGGTGTAACCAGGGTCACAGTAAAACTCCACCACCGTCCCGTGGTTGTAACGCTCACAAGGCCGTGGGTGGCAGATGTAGTCTCCATGACTCACCATTGGAGGTAGTGGACAAACTTGGGCAAACAAACAGACAGAAAAGGAGAAAGACATTAATCACAGTAGCCCACCACTGGGTAGCTTCAGTGTATCAAAACACACCAAGAACATTTCAGGCTCCTTTTAGGCTCCCTGCAGTTTTAGGTTTGTCTCAGTGGTACCAGACCACTGCCCAGGGAGGCCAGGTGTGCATCTGCACCAGCAGATGGATGCACATACCTCCTGCATGGCAACAAATGCCACTTTCCGCTCTCACTGACACCAACAAACTGTGCTGTCACCTGCTTGTTTAATGGCCAGAGAGATAGGATCTGGGAAGCTCCTAATCCTCTGTGGGAAGAGGAGGATGAGAAGATGACCAAAAGGAATCATGCCCATCAGATGACGACATGGGGATGGAGTGGAACAGTGAAAATAAGGCAAATAATTCCTTCCGAAGCATCTAAAATTCAGCTTGAACATTCTATTTTTTGTTTCATCAAGATAATTAAACGGTTATATACACTAATGAAATTGCTAAATATTGACTTCTAAAAATAAGTTTGCCATCAGCAGTGTTGCAAGAGATGCTCAAACACCTAGTGCTGCTTAAGCACATACTGTCTGTATCACCACAATGTTATTAAATTGAGCTTAAACTCTACTGTTGGTATTTGTGTTTTGTTATTTCTGAACAGCTCGACTGATCTCAGTGGGACCACTGGTGGGGTGAGGTCTTAAATAAAGCAGGGGCTGAGCCTGTGTTAATTAAGTACAATGGTTTATTTAAGGTTAGGTAAATAGAGAGAATTGCAATATAAACATGTGGGACTCTTATTGTAGGCCCCGAAACGAAAAGCAATGTAATCTCACATGCACAGGCAGATGAACTCAGTTGAGAACTGAGGGAGCACTCTGGAAAACAGCAGTGGGGAGAACAGCTCACAAGCAGTATTTTTATAAGAGAGGAAACTTTTCCACTGTGTTTTACTTGATTACTGTTTTCTTAAGTGCTTCTAACACAGAGGAAAAAAAAGCTACAAAGTGTAATGATGTTCCAACTCATAATATTCTGTGATTCTGTGATTCTGATTCAAATGGCTACATACCGATCCAAAAGGGGCTTAAGTTACTGGAGGGCTTGTTTTATTTCTCTTCAGAGGCAGTAACTGACTGGCTTGGTGCCCCATCTAC
Organism: Pitta sordida; assembly: GCA_013390025.1. Taxonomy (NCBI): domain Eukaryota; kingdom Metazoa; phylum Chordata; class Aves; order Passeriformes; family Pittidae; genus Pitta; species Pitta sordida. Next base: position 282,440 of record WEKX01001289.1, read on the forward strand.
AGGCTGTTCTTTTCACTTCATGCCTCCCTCATGCAGGCAAGACCTACTGCATTGATTTAAATAATGAAAATGACATCCCTTGGAAGAAGAATCTTCCCAAAAATTACAATTCAGCTGCTTCTCTCTGTGAATCTTTTTACATGAATAATGCATTTCATAAAAAAAATACACAAGATATTAAATGAATCTTCAAGAGAGGTTGATTACAATGTGCAGCAATGTCTATTTGCCATCCCCTGGAGACATGGTTTTGTTTGCATTTTCACTGGCAAGGCTTAATAATAACTTGAAATCAGAGCAAGTAATTCACATAAAAATTCACATCCTCAATGCTCTGCACACTTTCCAATGTCTCTGGGCCCACAGGAAAGAAGAATGCTTTACTGGGAAGTCAACTCAAGACTGAAAACAGTTTTCTTACACCTAGGGGGTGTCAGACTGAAATTGTAGGAAAGCACCTTTTGTCCAGATCATTCATCTACTTAAAAAAGAAAGGGATCAGTGAAAGCCATAATTCTGGCCTAGCATAAGGACGTTTTTATTACCCACACTTAGAACATGAGAATAAGGGGAGGCAGCAATTTGAGTTTCTTTGCAACTGAATTTTGTCAAGCTACGGCTGCGTTCAAGAGATGTGCAGATGACCAGTACCTCTCCAGCAATGAGCAAGTAGAGAACACCCTATCACAAAGAGCAACACTAAAAGAAACTAATTTTCCCCTCCAGCAAAGTACCTGCTACATCATCCCTATCCTCTTAACATCACTGAGAGCCAAAGCAGCCTGCTGAATCAAAAGTCCCTCAAAGCTGGGGTCCTAGCAATGTGGATCAGCTCAGGAATTACACATTCCAGGGAGATGAAAAGTAATACACTGTGGGGACAACCCAGATACAGAGCTGTTTACAAATGGAGACGCATTTTATAAAACCCGATAAAAAGAGCCTCCCTCTTTGTGAAAGCTATTTCCCCAGTCCTAAAATAGAGTGACACCCCTTCCACCGACACAGTCATATTTCAAGGGAAATGCTCATATATTGGTGCTGCCTGGAAACTCCTGCAACATTTTTTTAAGGCACTGCTAAGCATTAATCATGAATTAGAGTCAAAGTTTAAGCAGTCATAGCTGCCAACAGCTCCTGCAGTAAACACTTAAAACCGGCAGATGCAATGGAATGGAACAGGTTTGAAAATGAGGACTTTGTGCTCAGTTTAAACAGTACTTCATTATTATGTCAACTGCATGGTCAGGAGTCAGGGAGGTTAACTCACTCAGAGTATCTCTCACCACCTCCTGTGAACTTTATGTTCATCCAGTTTCAGGATCTCTCAATATTTTCATGGGCAAACTGGCCCCTACGTACAATCTGTAATGCTCAGGCTCAAAGCCTCTTTTTCTAAATCAAGTCAAACGAGATACATCAGAAACAACCCAGAACAAACTCACTTTTTGCTCTGGGCAGTTTATCACATCCTCAGGATTCTCAGCTCACCCCACAGCCATCCTGACCCAAGATCCTTAAAAGTCAGTGGAATGACAGCCAACAAGTGGCCTTAGTTTTGATCAAAGAAAGATTGTGACATTCTGGAGGGCCACTGAACACTCTTGGCTCCCAATGACAGAAGATTTTTAGTGCAGAGCTAGTCACCTTACAGGGTCTGATCTCTTCCTTATGCTGGATGCCAGGGTATGATAGTGGTTACACAGATAAAAGGAATGTACTGGATCAAATATGGAGGAAGATTCAGGTGGCAAACCCAGTACCACTGAAGTTTTCTAGAAAAGTTAAAATTTTAGCATTCCCAGTAATGAACACTAATTGTATGCGGCAATTACAGGTCATAGACTTCCGGCAAATCAATCAAACTCCCAGAATGAAAATACGTAGGCACAAACTGATTAAAATAAAAGTGTATCTGATAAGTACAATTTCACTGTCAAAGACAGCAGCAGTATGCACAACAGATAATTTTAGATAGAGGGAATTCTACTTCAGGAAGTTAAAAAAATAGCTTAAAAATACCCCTAGGTGCTGTTCTTAAATACGACACTAACTCTTTATTACCAGTAGTTTTCAGCATGTTCACTTTGTAAGGCTTTTGAGATTCTAATACACTAATTACAACATCCAGTATGGATGGACTACAAGCAGTAGTATCTTCTGACAGCCAACATTAAAAGACCACATGCCTGTGTCCTTTCACTTTAGCAGAGGGATGGACATAATTCAGACTCTGTCTGCTGATGGTTCTGCAACAGGTGATACCAGGCCTCCGGATCTGTCTTTGTAGAGCAATTGGCCAAAGACTGTAAGGGGATTTACAGGAACTTTACAGCTCAGCATTCTCAGCTGAAAGTTGAATCGTTTGTCAAAAAGAAGGAGCAACTGTGTTTATACGGCAAACAAATCCCTTCCTGGATGCACAAGAGTCCTGTTACTCAAGGAAGTTGAAGGGAAACATTCCTGATTTAATTTGATGGACTTCCCTGCCTGCTCTTAGGAGCTGCTGGGTCTGAGGGCTCTCCTCAGAGATCAGCTGTGGGCTTTCTGCACTCACTGATTTTAATAATGGATTAGTAGTATCAGGAAGAGTTTAAAACCCTGGAAGTCGAGCCTTGCTTTACAGTGTGACATGCTGGTTTGGAGCAGAAGCAGCATCTGGTCTGCCCCATGGCATGTCCCCTCCATCATAGTCTCCACAGGGCAACAGCCTCATCCCTCGGACCAGGGGCACAGTGAGGGTGGCATAGGCTGTAGGTGCTTACTGCCCAGGTGCTGGAGGAATAAACAGGGTTCACCCAGTAATTTTTCCTACCCACTATGGCCAAGAAGCTTGTTAAACTGTCCCCAGATGACACTACAGTAATTCTGCAATGTTGACACTGGAACTGTAGGAGGGAGGGAAGACTTTTTGGCATTAGCATATTCTGAATTAGCATCCGCGGCACAGAATAAAGACATCATATGACTTTCTAAAAGCCTCTGGAAGCAAGACAACAGTGGAGTTACAGATATTTATAGTGCTCAAAATTGATTTTTTAGACAATCAGTTCAATGACTAGTGGGTTTAGTCTTTGGTCAGAGTAGACCAGTGGTAAATTATTCATGTCTTGTCCAGCTTTTGTATGTGAGACAAAAAATAAAACCAAAAATGTCTTGAAATATAAGGTACTTATTCATAAAAAAAAAAGAAGTAGGAATAAGGAAGAAGTTTATTTTCCACCTTTGATTTTTTTGTATAGTATGTTTTTTTCTTCTCAAGCTACTAGTTCACCTTTCATGTAGAACATTTGTTGCTTGGTTTGCTGGCTTAGCAGAAAACCCCAGTGTAGGGCCAGACACTTCTGTTTGACAGAGCAATGGACAGGATTAGAGATATGTATTTGCACCTAAGGAAAAAATAACACTTCTTCTAAACGCATCATGAATCCCTGCTAGTTATCCAAAGAGTGAAAACAGATTAAGATGAAACTTCATGATGAGAAAGACACAGATAAAAACCTGCCAATTCCAGTGTGTGTGAGGAAAATGCTGGTGTATCTCATTCAGTAATCTGATAGTGGGACACACTGGTTTTCTCACAAACTGAAAGAGAACAAGAGCTTCTCCTGATCTTCATTTGTCATTCCTTTTACATATCTGAACACTAAGTACCACCAGAAATGTGGACACCTGTCATCTGGCTACTTCATTCCACCCGATGTTTAATTCAAATTCACATTTACTTCATGAGACCACAGCTGTCTATTTCCCAGCAGGTCTGTCCCTTCCATCTAGGGTGGCCTGGTCCCCATAAGAAGCTTTAGTGGCTGGCTTTGGGGGGCTAAGGAAGGATCCTTTTCCATATCCTGCCTTCGTACAAACACATGCTTGGGTATCTGTGATCTGAAAATTCTTTTTTCTTTTTAAGGAACACAGAAAATGAAGATTATGGTTCTTTCCTTTCTTTTATGAACGCTGTGCTAATAAAACTTGGTCTCCTGGTTACGTCAGTGTCACCACCCTTCAGAATAAAATAAGTAATCAACCAAGAAGCCATTCTCTCACATACCTCAAGAATTCCTGTCCAGTTCACCTGACAGACCTGGCCATTTCCACAGATACTACCAGCACATGAAACTTGTAAAGCACGGACTGGATGGAAACATTTTATG
>WEKX01001289.1:286992-299520 GCA_013390025.1 Pitta sordida
CACTCTGGGATGTGCTTTCGGATCTGTACGGGTATTAGATGGTGAGTTGGACTAGATGATCCTTGTGGGTCCCTTCCAACTCATAATATTCTGTGTGAAATCTGTGTGAAATCACATCTGCACTGCACAGTACAATGCCCTAGTTTCAAGCTTCTTGTCTTCTAAAATACACACAACACCACATTATAAGGCAGTCTGTATGGACAGAAATGTAATGCCTTTGTGTCATATTCAGCTGGTAGAACACAAGTGCTGGTCTCTCACAATGGAAAATGTTTCTTAATAGTTATGAGTTTGTAAAAAACAACAAATAAAAAAGGAATTAGATCAGTGGTGTTCAAAAAAAATCAGCTGTTAGTTGTGGATTGTTAAATTCTCTAAACTATGCTGTTTAGAGAATTTACTGATTTGTTAGCCAAAAAAATCTCAACACAAAATCTGGTAGGCAAAAATCTAGAGCAATATCAAATAGGGTATGGGGGAATGAGGAGTGGATAACCAATAGGAAGAAGAGAGAGCAAAGAAAATTACTTTTGCGCTTTGAATATAAAAAAAAAAATCTATACTTAGATTTCAATTTATAGAAATGTACAAAACCAAATGTACTTTAATTCTAAAACTGCAAAATAAAAATTCCCATTAAATTGTCAAGTATTGTAAATAAGATAGAAGCAAAACTATTGGACTCAACCATTTATATCCAATTGAAAGTCTGCAGAAGAAATTTAGAGGTTTGTAAAAGGAAGGAAGCAGAAAATCCAGTTGCCTTAAAATAAGCCCTGTCAAAACATCTCATTCTAGAACAGTTGCTTAACACAACAGTTTCTAATGACACTCTTTGTCAGTGTGATCAGAACAGGAAGCATTACTAGAGTAACTTTTCATTTATTGTGAATACCAGCTTAACAATGCCCTAATGATATATTTGTATAACGAATGCTGCCAGTATTGTGAAGGGAGACTTTGTTCACATTATAGTAGCTCTACTGCAGCAAACCTGGAGGCCACTGAATTTGTTTTGATAGTGAAGGCATGCTTTGAGGAACTCTTCTGATTACTCATTCCCATAGCAAAACAACAGCACCAAGAGTAATAACAGAATAGAAAGTTTAGAGGAAATAACTAAGTGAGCTCTCATACATAAAGTAACTCCTATTAAGCCTGACAGTAGACATGACTTAAAGTAATGAAGACACAAGATGCTTAGTTTGAATTCTGAAGCTGTCAGGAAATTTATTTCTTGAAAGCCTACAGCAAGAGTTATTAAAAATATTGTATTCTTAACTCAAATTCTTACATGTTTTCTTCTGAAAAGACAACTAAAAGGTAAGCAATTTCTTCTTGTGCATTCAGCAAGATGATGTTCCATCAGCTAGGAAGACACCTCAGGTCTCCTGACTCCAGGCTGCTTGGTGCACCCCTAGACAATCACCCCTGGGTAATTCTGTATCAACTACAATAGTGAGGTAAGCCTTCCAATGGGCACACAGCAAGAAGAACTTTTCACCTTCTACGAAGTGTGAAATGAATTGAATAATTAAGTTTTTAATGAAAAGCTGCTTCTCTGGTCTAGCTTTGACAAATACCATCTTGCTGAGAATTGCTATCACTGAAACCAGCTGTATGAGCATAAACGAAACAGTACAAAACTAATTTCAAACATATTTTGATAATAATTTAACATCAGCTGGTTCCTAAATGGAAACAGAAAGTGATTTACAATCATTTATCGTACGCAGAACTTCTTTGTTACTGGAGTTGGAAATCACAGAGCACATTTTGCAGTTCCAGTCAGCTGAGCTCCTACAGCAGCACCACGCCAAATTCACCCTCATCCTCAACAACTCTGTCATTACCAGCACAGTAACCTGTGATACACTGATATCAATGCAGAAGTCTAGTTTCAAATGCATTTCACAACAGATACAGGATGAAACACACACCAGGAGATCTTTTCCCTATAAACTGTAAGTTAAACAGTGCAAGTATCACAGAATCACAGAATCAGTAAGGTTGGAAAAGACCTTAGAGATCATCAAGTCCAACCTATCACCTATTACCTAACCTAGCCAAACCTGTTACCTAACCTGTTGCCATCCTGCTACCAACACACCATCCTACCTATAACACACTACCCTAATATCTAGGTCATGCCACCAAGTACATCATCCAACCTTTTCTTAAAGACCTCTAGGGACGGTGACTCCACCACCTCTTTGGGCAGCCCATTCCACTGAGAGATCACCCTCTCTGTGAAAAAGTTCCTTCTAATGTCAAGTCTAAATCTCCCCTGACGCAGTTTAAGACTGTGTCCTCTTGTTCTATCACTTGTAGCCAGAGTGAAGAGACCATTTAAACTACAAAAAATTGATGACGAGTTCTCAGCTAGAGAGCTAAGACTTCTTTTAGCAAGAAGCCCATAATTTTACTTAAGGAAATATTTATACTCATTATTCACATGTGAGTGCTTGGAGCACTGTTGTCTCATTTACAGCAGATCATTGTAGCTTTCTTCAACACTTGCTTCTAGTTTTGTTTCTTCCTTTTCTCATAAGTGGTTGACTGTATAATCAGTAATGGTCTTTTTAGGACTTTGAGAAACAGATGCTGGGGACTACACAGACACTTTGCAGGAAGGAATTAGAAAACTCAAAAGTAAGTCAAAGCTTGGGTATTTGTCAGGCACCTCAGGTCTGGAAAAGGTCAAAGTGCTTAGAAGTAGAATAGAGGTGGAGGACAGAGAGCTGTCAGGAAGCTGGCTGAGAAAACCAGACAGATAAAGACATTTGTCAGGGATGTCTGAAGAAGCCAGTGCTCACTGTGAGCTGGACATACCAGGGCTTTTATGTTATGTACATTAATCCCTCTTTTATGAATAGCTTTTTCTTACTTGTTTATAACCAAGAATCCCTTGAGCTTTTGTGGGGTCATCTACACCAGTCATGAGGGATTGATGGAGAGAAGGAATGCTGGCATAGACAAGCTGTACTCCAGGGCTTAGCTGAAGGCTGAGGAAATCAAACCTGGAATTAGGAAAAGCACAAGGTCCCATTCCCAGCAGCTGATTTTAGTACTGTAATTTCGCCAAACCACCTTACAAGACAAGGAAGGCATGGAAGAGTATCGCTTTCTCTTATTTAGTATCGGTTTCTCTTATTTATGTTTCGTTCTAAAGTGCCTGCCCACATGGATTGGTGAAATTGCCACATTTAAATACTGCTTTTTATCTCTGGGAAGAACAAATCTGCACAGCTAGTAGACTTCCTAATGCACCAAGTCCATAGCTACAGTTCCCTCCATTTGTGGAAGAAGTTCTGTGATTGCACCGTAAAAATAACGTGTCCATAAGGCACAGAGATGTTTGATTTCAGGGTAGACAGTGTAGTGTTCTTTTCCTTTCCACGGAGTCTAGTCAGATACAGTTAAAAAGTAATACTATAAAACATCCCTCAGGGAGAAATTTTGTATACTTTCCCCCACCTAATCCACAGCATATTTAAAGCACCATGGATAAAACACAACACACATCTGGCAGCTAATGTGGAACTTCAGGGAAGAAATTATGACTTCATAAAAAGAGTTGGGATGTCTGGCTGATTCTAGAAATGCTGAGGAGTTTCTGAAAGGTAAGAGGTGATAGAGCAGGTGTAAAACAATGATTTACTGTGACAATGCTGTGCATCAAGCAGAAACAGAGGACATAAAAGAAACAGATTACAAGATGTTTTGTTGCTTTCTTGAAAAACTATGAACAGCAAAGAAGGCATCTATTTCAATCCCAGACAAGATCAAAGAAGATTTCTGCAATGCAAAAGAGAAGCAGTCACTCAGAAATACAATGCTGCTTTTATTCAAACAATGTCTTCAGCTTGGAGACTGTTCCCTAAACTCCCCATCATTCCAAACAAGAGCTGCAAAAAGCCCACTTTGCTTTGTATCCATTCTGTCTCTAATTGTGGTCTGATTTTCTTCGTGTTTCACTTTGCAATACACTCGCTGAAGTTAAGAGATTGGATAATTACATATTAAGCAGTATGTCCACACAAGAACATGGTTTCTCTGTCTAGTATTTAATTTCTCTGTGCTCTGTCTGAATTTAGTTCTTTTCTACACCTCTTCAGCTGTGGTTAAAGGTGTACAGATGAAGTTCAACCTTTTCCGACAACACAAAAATCCAGATATTACAAGTAAAAGTGTTCAACAATGGCATTCTGGCCTGTATTAGGAACAGTGTGGTCAGTAGGACTAGGGAAGTTATTCTTCCCCTGCACTTGGCCCTGGTCAGACCACATCTTGAATAATGCGTCCAGTTCTGGTCTCCCCAGTTTAAGAAGGATGTTGAACTGCTTGAGACAGTCCAGAGAAGGGCAACAATGATGGTGAAAGGACTGGAGAACAAGCCCTATGGGGAGCAACTACAGGAGCTGGGTTTGTTCAGCCTGGAGAAGGCTCCGAGGTGACCTCATTGCTGTTTACAACTGCCTGAGGGGAGGTTGCAGTTGGATGGGTGTAAATCTCTTCTCTCAGGCTGCCAGCACCAGAACAAGAGGACATAGCCTTCGGCTACGCCAGTGGAGGTTTAGACTGGATTTTAGGAAGAGCTTTTTCACAGAGAGAGTGATCTCTCACTGGAATGGTCTGCCCATGATCTCTCAGTGGAATGGTCTGCCCAGGGAGGTGGTGGCGTTGCCATCCCTCAAGGTGTTTAAGAAAAGACTGGATAAGGAACTCAGTGACATGGTCTAGATGATGGGAGGCTTGGAATGATGGAGCGTGGTGCCCATGGCTCCGGGGTTGTGGGTTCAATCCCTGTGTGAGCGCTCGCTTGGGAGTTGGACTAGAAGATTCATGTGAGTCCCTTTCAACTTGGAATAACCTGTGAACCTGCAAACGTGTGAACTTCCACACTCATACAGAGTGGCTGGATGCATATAATTTCTGCATTCTGGGTGATGAATTAATTGTCTACAGTACAGAAACATGTATAATTATTGAATGACCTTTTTCAAAACAAAACTATCTTTTAAAACTTCTTCATCACACTTGCTTTCCACAACTTAAGCACCGCCAGGGTGCAAGACTATCAGCCTATTTCATCGTTTGAGCATCAGGCTAAAGATGTCACTGACACAAAGGTGCCACTTTGCCCTAGTAAAGGTGATTAGAAATATTGTTGTCTGCTGCTATTTGAGCATTTATTGCTGGTTGTAGTTCCTGAGTTCCAACAAGTATTGCTGTAGGCAGTGAATATATTCTGAAACACCACTATAGTCAGAGCTATTAAAAACAAGGCTATCAATACATGTTCTGTTAACATTAACTCAGTTAACCTGGATGACCTTTTTGGCAGTTGAGCAATATTTAATTTATTCTCTCTCCTGCCTGCAAGCTGAGTAGATGTAAACATAAAAGAGAGTCCTGGTATCTCCCTCACTTAATTTCTTAACACCATAGCGTTTTATTACTTGCTTGTATTCCCGCCCTCTGCTCCCTTTGCAGGACTTTTCTCTGTTGTAGATCTGCTGCATCAACATTATCTTCCCTGAAGACACACATCAGTCTGTCATGTTGGAATTTATCTAAAGCCTTCTCTATGTCAACAAAGAAACACAGATAGAAATCCATTTGTACCAATGTACAATGCCTCAAGCTTAGCATTCCTTACTTTATTCTGTCTCCTGAACGTAACTGATTACAAGATGACTTCTATCTTTTTTTTTCTCACAGAATTCACACAGAATCACAGAATATTATGAGTTGGAAGGGACCCACAAGGATCATCTAGTCCAACTCACCATCTAATACCCGTACGTGTTGCTTTATGTTCCATCAAGAATTTAAAAGATTTTAAGGGCCTAGTTTATCAAATATATAGCTTGGTGTCAATCACTGTTCATGTACAAAAATTTGAAATATTTTCTATTTTACATTCTTTCAAGTTTAACCTCATCTTAGAATCTTTTGATCCCAGTATGTAGAATTAAGTTTTGATATTGCAATATAATGTATTTGATTTCCTGCAGGATTGGCTTTTCTGTTCGCCTGCGATGATGCTGAAATAAGACATTCCAGATGATGTACATTTTTTGCAAATTCTATCAACCTGTTTTCCCTTTTACCTTTAAATACACATATACAAAGCTAGGAATTCCCACTGACACTACCCATACAACTTCTTTATTTTCTAGCATTATAATCAAATTCTTCCAGCCTTTCCTCTCCTTGCCTGCTTCTCTTGCTGCCCCCTGCCTAGTTCTTCGTAAGAATTATTCCTTACATCTTCGTGGAAGTCTTCCAACAGGAATGAAAAATTTAAATTCAGAGTCCAGATGGCAAAATGTGTGATCATATGCAGATCATGTTCCCAATGTACCCATGGCCAGGGTTTGTTTGGTTTGTTTCTTGGTTTTGGTTTTTTTAATATCTCCAAATCTTGGGTAATATCTTTATTAACCTTACAGTATGATATTATAAACATTTCCTAGTTTTAAACATCTAATTTCTCAGAGTCTCAAATGGGTATATCTTCAAGTGTTTGCTCTCCTCCAATGTTTTTGGAAGCCATTTGATTTATTTTCCAATTAGTGTTTATGCCCCACGTAGTATTCTTCAATTTCATTAATTTTGCACCCATGTTTGGCATATCAGATTTTACAGAAGGCAATAACTAACTTACAGCAATTTCTACAGATGGATGATTAAACCCAAATTGGTAATTTAAAAAAAAAAAATCAGAACCATTTTTCTTTGATTTTCATAGTTCTTGGAAGTGTCTCTTGAGTTCCAGTACAAAAGAAAGTTTTAAAAGTTTCTGCATAACTATGTAATTCCACTAGAAAAAAAAAGGAAATTAAGAAAGTTAAAGAAGAAGAAAATTCAGTGTTAAGATGCTTCACCTTATCCTCTAAATGACTGTAAAATTTTCTAGCACTGGTAAAAAGCACTGTTTCCTTTATCGTCATTCTCTGCTAGAGCTGAACCATTTCAGCTGAAGCCTCCCAAATGATTCCACTTGAGGCAGACACTCAAAAATCAATCCAAATATTTAAATTTGGCAAAGGTTCAAGCATTTTAAGAAGGAGATCTCATACCAGCAAATACTTGGCAACCTGAGCCAGAGGCATCCTTATTTGCCTGAGCCGTAACCACTGGCCTGATCGGGTGCAAACAGCTGTTTCTGAGCAGCCAGTACACAGCTCTGCACTGATGGCTGCACTTCAGTACTGAGTGACACAGGGTCTGTGCACTGCTGGGACTAAAGCAACACTGACTTTGTTTACCAGGTAAAAAAAAAATCTTCTTCCCTATCAGCAAGAATTAGTCTCTCGCTGGTGGAAGCTCCATGCTTGGCAGTATTGAGGGTAAGACTGGAAAGCATTAGAAAGCTTTATGATAAAAAGCTGCACAATAGCAGCTGAGTGGTCCCTGGTGTAATTAACTGTATATTTAAATGGAGCTACAAACCCTTCACTCAGAATTTATTTGCCCTAACAAAGAGGGAAAAATTCACAAGATTGACACAGAGGATTTTTGTGACTAAACACAAATGGAAGAAATCCCTTCTGTGGAGCCTTCCATATATCTAAACGAGAAAGCTCTAAGCAGCATTCCTTATAGAAGAATAAAAGCTCTAAAATGGTTAGCTATAGCTTCCTAACAGTCATTTGCTTTTAATCATTACCATATTAAAATACTGAGCAGGAAATGTCATTACAACACATTTTTAATTGAACATGGAAAGAAATAAATGGAATTAATTTGTTATTTGCAGATTTCCTCTGTGAAAAATACTGCTTGTCGAGATTACACTGCATGCATAAAAGGAATGTTGAAAAATGAGCTTGACATTGGAATGCAAGGTGCAGAATAAAAAATATTCAGGAAAGGGGTTTGGTCCACTAATTAAGAGTAGTGGATTGTAACAAGATTCCTGGAGACTAGTACTCCTTGCATAAATCACTTGAAAAAACACTTTCAAAGGAGGGCATCTCAAGTTGATTTATCCTATCTGGATTTAATTTTGAAGGTCACTGCATACCTGCTGAAGCAGCCCTACCCGACAGTTGATAAGGAGAGTTGTCAGGGATGACCTTTTAGTGATGCTGCTCTCCTGCCCCAAAACTGAGCAGAACCAGCTCCTGTGTTATGCTCTAGACTTTGGTCCCCTGTGGTTCACTCAACACATGCACTGAAGGGATGCCAACAGGAAATCACCATGGAAAGTTTTGACATTTAAAGAGAACCATGAGAAAGTTATTAAAATGGAGGCCGAACCCAAACCAAAACTCAGGAGGTGTCCTAGATGGCCTTGGCCTAGAGTCTGGCACACGCTGATCGTCCCAACACAGCTCGTCATAGTTGAGCAGGGATGATGACTTTCAACATGTTCTTTAGAACTGTCAGTACAGCAGTTCTTATGTTTTAAATTATCAAGAAAAAGAGCCTCTCACAACTTCATAATACAAGGAATAAACAATGAGGATATGAATTTTCTCAGGTATTTTGATAGGAGCTAGAATGCTCATCTGTGTTAAGTGAGGGTAAGATACAATTTTTTCTGCTTCATACACTTGAGTTTCTGTATTTTAATGCTCTCACCTATGTAACTGAACAATCGATCAAATCAGTTATATTGGTTGGATTAAGCCTTACAGGGCCCTTCTGATTTTTTAATGTATTTTTCATGCTATAAACAACAGACAAGCTTTCCAAAAAATGGCTTACATAGAGCAGATTAATCTTTCATGGTGTGTTAAATAAATAAAAAAAATCATCTTGTTTTGTCATGCCAAAGTTGCAAAGGCATTTTTAAATTCTGGAAATTGAAGTGTAAGTTAAAAATAAGGATCATTTAATTATTTCTGTGCAGTGTATCACTTTGTTGATGCTTTTGGCAAATTCGTACACTTTCAGAATGCTTAGAGTTTAGTTCAGTGACACAAGCATCATATACGAATTCCTGTAATTGCTTTTACCTAAATTCTACATACAGATAGCTTCCCACAGGCTTGAAATAGAACAAAAATGTAGTCCTTTTAGGGGAATAAAATGAAAGGATATTTGGATTCTGATGACTCCCAAGGATGTTTCATTCAAGATGTGGTATGTAGACAGAGAAGGGTCGTTCATACAGTTTTGACAATGTATGTAGCAATTAGTTTGGTATCTCTGTCCAAATTTATGGGATGCAAATACAAATGCACTACAATATACTCCTTTCCAGCACTGCAGGTTTAGTCACAGATTTTTCTTTTTGGCTTGGTACAGTTTACCTCTGTTTCACATTGAATGGTTTTTATGTTACTAATCAAGGTTAGCTCAGTCATTTTAGTTGCCAATCCTTCTTTAAGGTTAACTACCATGAGAGATGACAAATATTCAAATGTGCGGCATCACGTAGCACTGAATAATATTTGCAGCTGGCACAGCCCAGATTAAAAGTTTCTACAGAGTATTTTTTAGTTCATCATGGAAATCTATCCATGTGTACAGGAACTCTGACCATCTGCACAGGAATATGAATTCCACAACTTCTTCAGTATTTTGATTAGAAAAGCAGTAGAGAATTTATATTTTAAAGGCAAAGCAGTCATCATTAGCTTTCCCTCTTGCATTTTGGACGCCGGGAGAGCAAACATTAGTTAGGGAACACCAAGAACTAATGGTGCAGTGAACCACAAAAGGCTATAGGCAACAAAAACCAGATAGGCTCTGCAAAGCCAGTGGAAACATTACATGTAGTGGAACCATGGTTAGAGCCTTGAGTTAAAATCACGTAGAGCATGCAGTTCTCGCAAAATTGAAAGACAAACAAACAATAAAACATTTACCTTCCACATCAAGGCACCTAGGTGGGCTATCTGACCAGATAAGGTTATACATGCACTCAAGGATCTCTGCCCCTTCTAGTTTATATCCAGGAAAGCACTGATAATACACCACTGTTCCTACGGGGAAGGAGGCCTCAAACTCAGATATGTTAATGTAACTATGAGGAAGAACCAGTGGCCTCAGGCAACCTGCAAATTAAGAAGAGGGAGGTTTCTTTTATTATGAAGTGTTTGTCTCAGTCATCTTCACACATCTCAATTACAATTTCTAAATTGAGGAGTGCGGTATTTTTCATCTTCTCCACTCTGAATGGCATGTCTGCGTGATATCCCTCAGATACATATGCCTCATTATCCTGTTTCAAACCCTATTACTGTTTAGTCCACAGACTTTGCTAGCATGGGATTCACTCTCAAAAAATCCAGGAAAGGTCCACTGAAACTGACAATATTTTGTTTAACAAACATTCACCAGTTTAGCAGATGGCAATTTCTTTTGGAGGTACAATCTTCAATAAATAAAGATTGTCATTTACATAAACCATGAGTTTTATTCCTCCTCTTAAAAGTAGCAGGCATGCAGGCCATCTTAAATATTAAAACCGTTCCTGTAACAAAGTACACACAATTGTAAAAGATTTGCAGACAGAATCAAAGATTTTGAAATTATAGTTCGAGAAACTCTAAAGGAACATGATTTCCTAGGAGCAATCCCAAGAAAACGCTGAATGAGGTCTCAGGTTATGTTATCAAAAAGTTAAGGTATCTGTTATTGCCAGAAATTGTAAAGGTACTCAGATTTAGAGCCTACATTCTAGTTCTACTTCTGGAATTACTTCTGAGGGATTTGTATCATGGATGGCATTGAGCAGTGATGGTTAAATGATCACCAACCATAATTGGGGCAAGAGAGAGCAGTGAATTTAATAGATGACATTTATTTTTTCATGTGTCATTCCTCTTGCCCTTAGAAATGACCCTCTGGGTAATACTTAATATTGTTGATTTTTTAATTTGCACTAATGTGGAGGAAAAATTACTAGTCATCAGGGAATGAAAAATAGTATTTTAAAGTTATGTGACTAATGGAAGCTGCATTATGGCAAACCATAAATAGGTCTCTTGCCACTACTAGGAATTTGTGAGGGATCTTAATTTTAAGCCTGAGGGGGAAAATAAAATCAGTCTGAGAATGTCTCGTAAGATACTGGCATTTAAAGCAAACAATCTCAGCAGCATTTCAAGCAGTCGTTTCCTTGCAAAGGTCTTTTGAGGGAGAGGGATGAAACCAAAAGAAAACAACACCAAAAGCTTGAAAGCTTTTTCCAGCATGCTGTACTACCAGAGCAATGGTTTTCATTGCTTTTTTACTGGCTGGTACGTCCCTACTCAAATAAAGCTTAAAGAATTCTATCTATTGGCTGCTACTTGTACCCTGATCAAGTATGCCCCATACATAACATGCTAATTTCTGCAAACTGAGCAGTAAACTGAGCAGGATGACATAAGCAGCCTCCAATGGGACAGAAAGAGCACAGTCTGTCCGAGCAAGACCAAATTTACTCTTCTCTGAACTGTTACAGGGAAAGTTTTGTCCTGTTGGCTCAGGATTTGAATGCTCATTATGTTCCTTGTGATGCACGATAGAGATTTACTTGAATTTGTATGACAGTCAAGCATTTCTGAAAATTCCTAGGTCTCCAAACAACTCAAGGTGCTTGAAAACTTTGTTTCGACTTTTTTCCTTTTTTGCTAAGTAATTCACATAATTCCAGATCAATAATTCATTTTATGATCTCACTGCAAAAGTAGAGGTTGGATTCTTACACACTTTATAATCCTTTATCCCTGCTCAGGCAGAAAAACCCCACATCTTAGTGTCATGAGACTCCCTTGCCTATTGTAATCAAAGGGCCATAGAAATGCAATTGACAGCCTACCTAGTGCAAGTAGACAAGTGGCTTTGATCTTATTAATGCTTGAGATAGCAAAAAGAAAATTCTGGAGACAATTTTGCAAGAATTTGGCAAAATATGGCAAATACCTCAATCTGAATTGCCTATTCCCTGCCTGTCTGGTAATACATAATGGCACTTGAGTCTCGTGCAATTGATTTCTTAACTCTTACTAGAACTGCTTTTTGTGTTGAAAAGCAGTTAACATCAAATGCGGTCTAGGGGGAGTTGATTATGTTTTATCACAGTATCACAGTATAGATAAGGCTGGAAAGGACCCTGAAGATCATCTAGTCCAACCCATAGCCCAATCAACCAAGCATCGACATCTAGATCATATTGCTCAACACCTCATCTAGCCTACCCTTAAACACCTTCAGGGTTGGCGACTCAACCACCTCTGCGGGCAACCCATTCCACATCCGGATCACTCTTTCAGTAAAAAACCTTTTCCTAATACCAAGTCTAAACTTTCCCTGCTGAAGCATAAGACTATGACCTCTTGTCCTGTCATCAGAGACCAAGGAGAAAAGACCAACCCCTGCCTGGCTACAACCTCCTTTTAGATAGTTATACACAGCAATAAGGTCACCCCTGAGCCTCCTCTTTTCTAGGCTAAACAGACCCAGTTCCTTCAACCTCTCCTCGTAGGGGTTATCTTCAAGCCCCTTTACCATCACAGTTGCCCTTCTCTGAACTCATTCCAGCACGTCGACATCTTTCTTGAACTGAGGGGCCCAGAA
>WEKX01001289.1:300020-316212 GCA_013390025.1 Pitta sordida
ATCCTGAGGACAATCAACCCTACTGTTGATGACAGAGGCAAAGGAGGCATTGAGTACCTCTGCCTTATCCTCATCCCTAATTACTACATTTCCCTCCACATCAAGTAAGGAGTGGAGTTTGTTACTAACCTTCTTTTTTCCATTGATATATTTATAAAAACTCTTCTTATTATCCTTAACAGAAGTGGTCAGTCTGAGCTCAAGGTGGGCTTTTGCTTCTCTAAGTTTCTCTAAGTTTCTCTAAGTTTTTCTAAGCTTCTCTAAGTTACATGACCTAACAATACCTCAGTACACAGCCTGATCAACCTCACCCTTTTTTCAAAGGTGATACACCTTCTTTTTCTCACTCAGTTCTTTACGAATTTCCTTGCTCATCCAGGCCAGCCTTTTACCTCTACGCCTCATTTTACGGCACACAGGGACAGCCTGTTTTTGTGCCTTCAAGAATTCGAGTACACCCATCTCTCTTGGACCCACCTGTTATAAAGAGCTGCCTCCCAAGGAACTCTTCTAATCAGTTCCTTGAATAAACCAAAGTCTGCCCTAAGGAAATCCAATTTGGATGTTTTGTTGGCCCCCCTCCTTATTCTGGTATTTATTGAAAACTTAATCATTTCATGATCACTGCCTCCCAGACAGTCTCCAACTACCACATCTCCCACCAGGTCCTCCCTATTAGTAAACAGCAGATCAAGAAAAGCCTCACCCCTGGTAGGCTCACCAACCAATTTATAGTATAAATATAAGAAGAAAGTAACAAGCCAAGGGGTACTTGGGGTACTTCTGCTTACCCAGTTAATACTGTCCGTCCCAGAGTTTCCACCTGGACCTTTGGCAAATACAGTACCCACAAATTCATATTCTGAGTATTCATCTCACCTAACTTCAAGAGTATTAATCTACCTTAATTAGCTGTGAGGTGCACCCACTCTCACACATGGGCTGTACACTTCATACTGCCACATGTGATGCCACAGCTGATAAGACACCCTAAAATTGGGCTCTGTACTTTTGCAAAACTTCCCTTTGCTGTTAGCCTTACTCAGATACAATGTGTGCATCCAAAACACTGGTAATATGTCTAAATTTCTGCCACAGTCTAAGGCAAGACCTTTGGGGACAGTGTGATGTGCTGTCACTCCCGAGAAGTGTCCCAGTTCCCCTGCCTGCCAACGTTGACTCTGCAAATTGAAGTGATCAAGTATTTAAGTGCCTGTTAGCTTTAGGAGATGACACATGGGTTTGAGGAAAGTTAAGACTTCTCCTCAGCACACACAGTTAAAATCTCTCCCTCTTTAGTGGGCCAAGCTTGTTACCAAGATGTGAATTGATTAAAACCAATTCAGTGGTACTTACACATGCCTATTAGAAATGTGAAAATTAAGGGAGCCCAGGGTTATTGGATTTCCATTCACTAAAGCTGGCTTGCCCACAGTCATTCCTTGCAGTCTAAGCTGAGCTGGGATTGCATGCTGCTGATACTACTAGTTCTACAACTAATGGCCTTTCTGGATGAAATCATTCCTATGCACAACCTGAATTTTCAGTCAATATCTATGGGTTTAATGGACTGAGAACCTAATCAATACTCTGCTGAAAACTCTGACAGAAGAACATGTTCCATCTTTTCTCCCCTAGCCTTGTTCTCTGCACAAGGCAAAGAAAGATAAACTGCAGTTAGAAGTTCAAACCTTTCCACAAATTAATCAGTGGAAAAATGTCAGTTGCCCATCAGATCTTCTGCCAAACTTATGACTGATTATCCTGTTGTTTTTTTTCTTTTTAATGCAACATGACTGTGTCAGATTTTAGACTTGCAAACAAAGAAAAAATATTTAAAGTAGATTTTAAGTATGGTTATGTTCAGCCAGTGGCATCTTCTCTTTCCTGTATTGAGCAACAGGGAAGAGAAATCAAAAAAATCTTAGCAGCAGCACTATTCAAATACTGCACTGTGGAGCTTATCAGATCACTGACATTCTTACAATTGTAGGAAAAAAATATCAGCAAACTATCACAAGATGCATGAGCTATAAAACAGGACATGTTGGAGTACTAAACCTTGACATATGGGTAGATTATCCCATGTTCCATCGTCTTGACATATGGAAACCATGTTGTCTAAGTCAGGGTAACGGATCTGGAATCCTTCATGACAGCTGATTATTAACTTATCGCCAGTCCTGTATGTCTTGTTATGAATCTCTGCATCTTCAACATGTGGAACAAGGCAATCTGTGACTTCATGAAAAAAGAAATAGTAACTTAATTAAAAAAACATGGCTAACTATTCAGCAATCAAGCTCTTAAACAAAATTTAGCATTTAATGTAAGCACTCTGCTTAAACTGTACGGAAAATACATGCATTTCAGTAAAAATCTTCCCTAGTTAACCACCATTTACCAAGTCTGTAGCACTGTAGTAGAAGCTGAGGTGCTATGATAATGGATTGTTCCTCCAGCCTTTTTAAACGAACAAAATTAAGAGCCTTTAGGAAGATTATTGTTAATTTTGGCCCTCCATTCATCATGAATGCATATAACATCACACAGTCTGACTATCCCAAGGTCGCAAGTGAAGGCAGACTCTTTGACAGTACTAAGGACAGGACAAAGGAAAAGAGAAAATACAGATATGGCACGAGGAACACAAAAAGACTGCCATTTTAGCAGACACAGGTGAAAATCAAGTACATTTACAAGGGTTTATCCAGCTCCAATCCACAGAGTTTGTTACGAGAATGTCTTCACTTTAATCTCATTGATTATGTTTTAAATCAGATAGTTTTGTGTGCCTGCATTCATATGCCTTTAGAGGACATGATTTTTAAGGTCCCGAGCAGCATCTCAAGCACTTGTAGAAGACTCTTAACAAGGGACTGCAAACCTGTAGAGATACACAGCATGGGCCCTACTACCTGTCTGTGACACAGTCATATCTCTCACTCCATATACTAGTGCTAAAGACACCAAATACAGAATAAAACCCAGCAGACTGGAAGATGTGGACAATGGAAGGGTGAGGCAGGGCAAAAATCCCTCTGCTAATACTGAATAATTAAGAAACAAGCCAAGAGAGTACGAGGGAATAGACCAGGTGACTCAAAGTTCATCCTTATCAAAAATGTAAAGTGAGATTAAACAGAAGAGACAAAAAGACTAAATAGTGGGAGAGAATTTATGTTTGTCTGCCAGCAGTCAATCCGTGACAGAGAGGCTGATAAAAGTTTCCAAACACCAAAACCCGAGAAGTATTTCAAATAAAAAAAAAGACACTAAAAATAGTATAAGCCTGTGTTATGCTGGTTTTGCCTCCCCCTCCCCCACCTTCTACCGTGAGAGAATTTTCTCCATTTATGAATGCGATATTTATTGAGAAAAAGAAGTTTCAGAAGTCCTTCGAGACTTGCACAAAAATTCTTTCCATTTTCATGAGCAATCCTCACTAAAGAGGAACAGGCAAATCTAAATTTGTATTTAGCAATTAATTGTGAGTATGCACAAAATAAAGCTATACTGACAGCTTGTTTGTTTGTGCAGAAGCATGAGGAGAAGCAAGATTAACTGTCATTTAGCATAACACATACAAACTACTAAGACGAAATGTATTTCATAATGTATTTATTTAGTTAGGTAAACTAGAGCAATCTCGAAGACTCCATCACTGAATTTTACTAACATGAAGTGGAAGGGCACTGCTTCCCCAGTTAATACTTACTTTCCTTTATACCTTCCCATCATAGGGATGTTTTCTAAAATACGTTGTACTTAGCTAACTTTCGATATGGGGTCAGAACATATTATTAGTAAAATTCTTCCATTTCTTGTGTTTCAGCTCCTTGGCAGCTGCTGCAGGTGCCTCCTGCGGCTGGTAATGGGAAGGGCTGGCAGCCTGCCAGGCAGGCTGAGAAACTGCAGCAAGAAGTTTTCTTAGAATTTATTCATTTATAAATGCCCAAGCCTGGGAGGATCCATGCCCTAACAGGAGGCTGTAAAATACACTGTCGAGAGTGCAGACATCATTTACAAAGATGGAACAGTTCTCCCTCTCTCTCAAGTTATCAGCAGAGCAGACAGCAGAGAATGCCCCATAAGAAACACCTTACACTAAGCCTTAAATGCTGTCATGAAGAGGCTGTCCTGGGTACCCCTGAGGATGGCTTGAGATAGATGGAGAACCTGCTTGCCAGGCATGCAGTAGGAGGTTGGAGACGGATGCCAGAAGATAATGTCAGTGAACAGCTCACCCTCTAAACATAACAGCTTTCTCTCCCTATACAAATAAAGGAGGTACATATACACACAGTGTAGTAAAGTAAGAGACTTCCCTTTCAAAGTGGGGGAAATTGATCCTGTAACAATGATCTATTATAGCAACTTCATCCCCATTATTCCAAGTAACAGCTTTAGATCGAATCGTTTTAATCATCTAGATGTTGGCAAAGAACAGCAATAAGTTGCTCACTGTACCATCCTGGCTGACTTTGATAACAGGCTTATTACAAGCCCCAGCTAAACACTAGACCAATGGACCACAGTATTACAGCTCTTTTTCCTGATGCCTTGCAAGCAAATGCTTTCCCACTGGCTGAATTCATATTGTTCAGCACTTAGTCAGGCAGAAGTTGCAGTAACTGCCTCTCCACAAACGACTGGATTAGCCGGTACTGATTCTGCTTGGAGAAGCTGGAAGTAAGTGACTGAATTTTAAAATGTCCTGTCCTAGAAAATAAACTACTTTATTCTAAGTACTTTTCAGCAAATCCATGGAAGCTGCTAAACCATTTAAGGAAATACATGGTCTTTAGCCAGCATTGAACAGCAAAGGCTACGACTTACAGTCTTTTCTGGCAGTTTTACATGATCTGCTTATATCTACCATGTGAGTATGAAAATGGGTCAGTCAAAAGAACATATTTCTTATCTTGGAGGGGCAGAAAGAGCTGGAGTACAGCCAGCAGGCTCAACAGCCTGCCAGGCGCGAGGGCTCATCCTGACCTAACTTTCAAGCAGATGCAGCTTTTGTACATTAGGAACTCTTGGCATTAGCAAACCAAGTGGGTCCCCCATCACAGGAAGATGGGTTTGAAGAGTAAAACTCGTTAAACACTATAAAGTGCTTTTGTTCATATCATGCATTACCTCTTGGAACTGCCCATGGGGAAGGAAAACCACCCAATCTCCTCTCAAGAGCACTTGGACCACAACAGCAACTCAGAAGGCAGGCATGACCTAGACACTACGGAGACAGCCACATCATCCATGGGTACCAGCTGGCTTGGGATGGCTTGTGTCTATTGTAGGTGAGCCTTTACCACCCAAAAATTGTCCCTGGTCCATGGTAATCCAGAAGGTGCTTAAAGGATTTGCTTGGGAAGTACTACTGGACATTGGCCCAAAACATATCAGAGACCTTTCTAACACTGTGTGTACCATTGAAAAACAGTGCCCTGGTCCATGCTCTGGCACTGCTTTGTTTACTAGTCCATACACTAATTCAAAGGCTCCAGTGCTCCTTTGTACCTCGCTGTGGAGCAGTCCAAGAATCAGATGTGACTACATCTAGTAACACTACTGACAGGAGGGATGAAAGGAACATCATGAAGAATGGGTTTAATTCAGGGACAGCTCTTAAAAGTACACATTTAAGATCAATATTGTTTCCTGGTTTTTTACTAGTATTAAATCCATAGTACTGTGTTATTAGGACAGTTCTGTGGATATCAAACACAGTATTTTAGTGCATATTAAATAACACTTTCTCTTTATTGTCTTTGCTTGTATTACAACAGTGCAGCGAGACTTCCACTAAGATCTGGGGCCATTGTCCTGTGGCCTGGTTACAAACATCATAGAGTGCTCGTAACCAGGCTAAAGATTCAGCAAACACTGGGGAAGACGAATAAGAGATGGGGAAATAAAAATACTTAATTCATCTCACAGATCCAGGGACAAAGGCCAAGAAAAATGAGGACTAAATATCCTACAGGAAAGCTGTAGCCAAACTGTACTAGTCCACTCCTTTGACTGCAGCGGGAGAAGGAGGCACAGAGGACATCTAGACGGCATCTGTCTCCAGAAGCACAGGGAGAGAAGGGCACAGCTCTTTGTTTGTTGCCATCTTCACATAGACTGTAAATTTTGATTCAATCTCATAGGAAAGAGCTACCATTTGTTCCAAACAGAGCAACAGCCTCAGCAGCCACATTATCACAGTGGGAGAAGATTAGATTAAAGTGTGAACAACATGACATACTGCTCTTAAACAGTAAATACAAAATTCCTACCTTAGAGGTTTGGTATTTATGTGCATAACCGTATTAGAATTGATGGAAGTTATAGTCACAACATGCTGTAGATCAACATGAGAACATAACTCTACGCACACAGATTTCTGACAGGGTATTTATTGGGCACCTAGTCATGCAACTTTATTCTTGTACTGACACTTAAAATCTCCTGCCTTTTAAGGAGAAATGACAGACCTATAAAATCAAATTGATTGGGTGAAGAGCTCCAGGCAAATGTATCAGTTCTAAAATCAATTACGTTCTGAAACAGGTTGCTTTACTTCCTTTGGTAAATAGCATCCATTTGTGATTAGAGATTGTTCTAGTAAACACATAATGACAATTAAACATACATAACACATAGACATAAAATTATCAGCTGAATCCAAACTTCTGAGAATAAATGAACTCCAAAGTTACTGTTCAAGCTCAACTGGCAATACCTGACATTTATACATATTGGGATGAGAGGCATATGGAGCACATCACAGCACACAGAGCAGTCAGCCCTGGCCATAAATGGGTAAATGCAGCATTAAGTTTATTTCATCGTGTGATAGGTAATGATGAATGGTAAAACATTAACTTCTTCCTTCTCCAGTAGTTGCTAGAAATTTCAAATTTCTTTCTATATATCACTACAGAATCTCTGCAATGAAGACTTTTATGTATGTTGTTAGACATCTGAGAATCACAAACCCTGTTATTATTCTTTCTTAACTGCTCTCCAGATGTGCCATATTCCTAAACTGTCCACCTCCCTACTATGCCCCTCTCTCACAATTCTGCTCCTAGTATGCAAAAGGACTACTCTAAAAATCACTTTAACAAATACCTGGCTCTCAAGGACTGCTACTGAACCTTTGCTTAGTACCTGAATCAGTGGTTCTATTGTGCATTGGAAAGAAGAATTAATTCTGTAATCTAATTTCTATTTTCTACTGCCAAACCCTAGGATTGTTTTAATAATACCTGAGTATTACGATAATGTTAATCAGGAAAGCACTTAAGCACTTGCTACACTAAATCCTATATCAGGGTCCTACTCTTCAGTCCAAATAATTGGAAGTATTTTAGCGTATGCTTAATTTTTAGCACAGAACTTTAACAAGACTAATCACATAATTACAGTTATGCTCAAGCTTAAGTGCTTTGCTTGATAAGAGCATTGGCTAGCAATCCTTTTTAAGCATTCTATGCTGGAAAGTAATTATTATCTCTTAAGCAACTGTTGTCACATCATCCATCACATTCTCATCTTCCAACTTCTTTCTTTTTTGGAAACATCAGACTCAAGTGTTGATCACATTGACACCAGTGGCAGTTTTGCTGTTAATGGCACTGTGATCAGAAATTTCCTTCACAGATCTCCACTGAACATTGGATATTCAATAAAACCTGTTAATGCTTATTTTAACAAGTGCAGTGGATGATACGGGTAACATTCCAAAGATGCATGTCGAAATCTCTAGAAGTTACCTCTAGTGGTTAAGAAAATAGATTTTTCAAGCATTAAGGCTTTTTCTGGTAGTTTAAATAGCCAGTTTAGACAAATGTTGCATGTATTTTTTTCTTAAATAACTGAGATGAAAGACAAGGCCATTTATTAAAAGTGGCTGTAACAGGAGTGGCCATGATTTTCATACATATGTTATTTTAAAGGTATCAGGTTTCTTTATAGCTGAACCATGTGTCCACATGATGGCCTCCCTTTGCCATTTCATTCTACATATCAGCTGTCATCCCATTGCAAGTCATGGGACAGCTCACAACTGTGCCCTTCATGGGTCCATAGCCTGTGGCCTCGTACGTGTTCAGGAGACTGTGCTTTACCAAGACCTCTCCTGCCAGCATGGTAACCACCTGAAAGCCCATAAACTACTCACCAGATGCCTCTGGATACTCTCTCCAATATCTCATGCACCACTTTCACACTGGCCACTGTTTAGGGTTGTTCCCTTCACAGGCATCTCCTGAGCGTGGTCCTACCAGGCCCTTTTTGCTCCTGCTGTGGTGCATCCCTTCACACACCCCTGTCCTGGCACAGGGTTCTCATACCCGCTCATCCACTAGCACAAATAAATACTTGCATTATACATGTTTTTATACATGCTGAGTGATGCATGATCCTATGCAGTAAGTGTGTTTATGAGCTACTTAAGTCTTAGAACACCTCTGAATGAAATCCATATATTTATCTGATTTTAAATGGTGAAAAGTAACCTGAAATAGAAATTTATCTTGCTCAGCCTTGAAGACAATGAGGCAATGGAGCATGACTTGGTGGAGAAGTCACAACACTAAAATGTACACTTGATTTAACTAACACTTTTCATGTCTGTTGATTTTAATTAGCTCTGTTGGCCAAAAACAAATCAACAAGGACAAGCTGTATCTTTAATACATGTACTTGGTGAAATAAATAATATGTGCTGCTGCATGTACTTTGGACAAAATTTACACTTATGACATTCAAATTAATCCTGCCTCTATCTGAGTCTCAGAAGAAGAAAGTAATTTAATGTCCTAATTATTTAAAATAAAATAAAATTTCAAATATAGGACACAATAAAAATCAATGGGTTTATGCCACAATAATCTGAATTATCTCAGAGTAAACTTCTACTCTGACTTTAAACTTCTGCTGTCAATGCATATTTGACTTTTCTACTCAACCCATGCACACCATAAAATAAAATTGTTTTAAATTCCTGATTAGCAGGAGCAGTAGCATTGGAAATTGATTGTATTTTCCTAGTAAAATGTTGCAGAAATGAATATTAAGTAGGCACCTTTAACAGTTTACTTACAGTGGAGGGTTTTTTTTCTCTCTGCATCAATTCGTAACTAGTTAAAAGGAGACTTCACATTTCTTTATGTCCTTTTCAATACATGTGTGCATGCACACACAGAGCCTCTCACAGTACAAATTTAACTGAAGAATGAGGATTATGGATGGGAAACTAAAGTGTGTATCAAATAAAACACAGTGAAATGGACTCCAGGCTTTTGTGTTTTGTCCTGAGATACACGGGCAAGGTAAGAGATACAAATGGACAAGAACTGCTTGAGGAAAACTGACTTACCTTCTTGTAGGCACACAGGTTTATCACTTGGTTTCCAGCTCAGGGAGCCATTAAAGTGTCTCACACAAAGTTTTTTTGAAGTACCATTAAGCCTGTATCCTTCTTGGCAATGAAACCGGACCACCACACTTTCAAAGAAAACACCTGCACTGGGTGTCTTGTATCCGTGTTCAGGAGCTCCAGGATCAGCACAAGCTTGTAGGTCATCAAACCCTATGTCAGACAAAGATACAATCAAACTGTGTTCATTTACTCCTCATACAGCCAGAGATGTGCTTTTTCTAGTTTTATCCATCCACCATGGGGACCTCGTATCTCCCATTATTGACCACTAGCAACCCTGCCTGGGTACCAGGCACTCCAGACTCAGGAGAGGACTAACCCTCAGCTACAGATGAAATGCTCAGGTGACAGAAATACTCTTGTCTTTTCATGCAACTACTGAGGAAACCAAAGTCAACCACACGCCTTGGTAACCGACCTGGATAAAAGTAAAGCACTTGACTCAAGCTACTAGTGGGAATTGCTCAGTTATGTACTGTAATTACTTTTGGGGACTATGGGATTTTGGAGGTCTGGTACAGTCAGTGGAAAGAATAATAATGTATCAGAAGCAGGGAGGAAAAGGAAGTAAAGAAAGGGGCAGGAAACCTAACTGCCATCCAAAGACACAGTAACTTAAATAGCAGGTGAATTGCTAAGTACGAGGAGATTTCAACACAGGGGAAAGGGACACTGTGATGCTGTATGTATGTGTCCCCCTATCACATTGGCTTGGTGGCCTTCCTACACTTTAAAAACACTATTATGTGAGTGCTGTACCAGCACATTGACACCAGAAGGGAGTTTTTGCAAAGCCCTTAACTTTCACAAAATTAACTGTAAAATAATAAACTAAACCTCCACAGTTGCAATCATTAAATGTGACTGTTTATCACTTTATCAAACTCATTTCAATGCCATTTGCATAAACGGAAGCTTTTTTTACTGCAAAGCAACAAAGGTTTAGCGCAGCACTGAACAAGCCCTGCATACTAAAAGAGCAAACAGCTTTGGAGCAGAAACAGCAGGGGGGCAATTAATGCCGGTGGGAGGGATGCCTGGAAAATGTGAGAATCATTGCAATGTAGTTTTAATGTTTTGATTTGAAAAGAATAGTATCAGAGAGCCTCAACTACTTCCTACATAATAAGGATGAGGTGCCTCCATGGTACGTAAAGAGAGAAGGAAGATATTACAGTAAAGGACTTTTCAAAATAAATCTCCGTTTCCTGAGGCTAAATCATTCCCTCTGCCGAAGGGCTGGTTGTGATGCTGTAGCAGCCAAATGGAGAGCACTGAAGGTGATAAAGGGCTCTTGCATTTGAACACTGAATGTCTCTGTTCAGTGCCCTGGCTGACAGCTGCTAGTGCAGAATACAAGAGGCCCACACCAAGCCACCGTGTTTTATGTCCAATTACATGCTCCTGGTAGCACAGTATCACACTATCACAGTGTTGGTAAGGTTGGAAAAGACCTTGAATATCATCAAGTCCAACCATAATCCAACTATACATTTATATCATGGTACTCAACACCTCATCCAGTCTACCCTTAAAACACCTCCAGGGATGGCGATTCTACCACCTCCGTGGGCAACACATTCCAATGGCAGATCACTCTTTCAGTGAAAATCTTTTTCCTAATGTCAAGTCTAAACCTCCCTTGCTGGAGCTTAAGACCTCTCGGTCTATCTCCAATGGCCAGAGAGAAAAGAGCGACCCCAGCCTGTCTACAATGCCCTTTTAGGTAGTTATAGACAGCGATAAGATCACAGCAGAGGCAGGGAAAACTGTGGGTCACTGAAAGAGATTGCACCTTCTTGATTCCATACACAGCTGATTTTACGTGCACCCAGGTCCTGCAATGAACTCCCCAGCAGGTTAGTTTCCAGGAGGTGACCTGCTGGCCAGGAATACCTACATGCCATTTTTGCTGGAGAGAGTCATCATCTACAGCGAGCCTCTGCCCCTTTGTAGTGCTCCCATACCCATAACTCTTCACCAAAACAGCTTCACTAGCATTCCCTCTCTGCTGAAGCAGCACAAAAGCAACAGAGCATCTGTTCTTTTGTGGCTTTACTCCTCCATCCAGTGAAGTTTATCCTGAGAACCGAAGGGTCACTGCAGTAATCAAGTGAAACACATCTCTGAACTTTATAGCTCAAGTCCTCAAATGCTAATTACCCCGAGTTTCTCTATCATTTGCTAACGTGACAAACAAGGAGAAGTAGAGTCATTAAATCCATGGAATTATGTACCGTAGGAAATACTTATTAACAGAGGAGGGCTGTCCATTTTTACTGGAGCTTAAGAAGAAGCTTCCTATGCTTCAGACAGCAAGCCCATATCCTTTAATAATGTCAGCGATGATCTTAATTATTTTCTATTAAATCAAGGGGTAACATGACATTTAGATCAATTTTGTTACTTCAGTAATATCATAATTTGCAGTCAAGCATGGAATATTATAACCCACCTTGAAATATGTGTTCTTTGTTACTAACTGCATCAGGGAGAAGTATACAACTGCCTAGTACTTTGCCTCTGCAACAACAGAAAAAAGAAATGTGCCGAGGTCACATACAACTTGCTCAGTTAAAAAAAATGAGTCAAGCTCATGTCTCAGTTTTCATCAAGTCAAATATGCAAAGTTAGAGATTTTGTAACCATCAGCACAAAATCCACCACAGAAGGCAAGATTGCTTTCTTCCCTGGTGGAGACTAACTCAGTGACCCTACTGCCACTTTTCTGGTAACTTCTCACAAGTAAAGATTTTCATTCCTCCTTTTGGCAGTAAGTTGGCCTCTTAGGTTCTTTTTCTTGAGTGCAGTTTGTGAGCAGACAAATCTATCCCGAAGGGGTATTTCCAAGCAGAAACTGGAACATGAATGGGAAAATCGAATTATATACCCTCTAGTTTCTACAAAGTGAGTAGCCAGCTGTTATTCAGCTACCAAATAAGAGATGACACATGGAATCAGTGGAGGATCACTGCTTCCTTGGATTGTTCCTGAAGCAAGGAGGAAGGAAAAAGCCTCAGGGAATAGGTGTAGCAAGGCTGACCCTTGTGCTGAGGATCTCTCAGTGCACAGAGGGCACAGTTAGTGTTCCAAAGGGGCAACTACAACCATCTAAAGAAGCCAGGCACTACTCTGATTTTCACCAGAGTTGCTCCTCTCCTGCAGAAGAGGTTTGCTGAATGTTTCAACAGCTTATTTAGGTGACAGATAAGTCAATCAGCCTTTTCCAGTTTAAGTATGAAACTTGTGGTACAACACTTAAGAACAACAGTGCTGAAACATCCCATTGCCATATACAAGTTCTTCTTAATGATAGTAGACTTGGACCCTTTACAAAATAATTCTTTCCATATAATCTCATCTGGTTAAACTTCACACTATCAAAAAGCAAATACAGCAAATGTATGTCTTCAATGAGATGCAGCTTGGTAAATTGTCTTTTGCATTCCTCACTGTCTTTGGTTTCTTTCCTTTTTCAAAGCCACGCACTTAAGAGCAGCTACTCAAAGTTGTGATATAGTATTTTTCTAATAGCAGGAGTAATCCTACGTTACAGACAAGATGCTATAGACATCTTATACTTTGATCCCTTTAGAATCTGATGAAAACAGCCAAAAAACCTTTCAGCTGGAGACACAAGAGAAGGCTTTGGAACGAACCATGGAAGTCACATAAATTGGAAAGCCAATCTCCAGGAAAAAGTACATCAAATAAGATAAAAGTAACTTAGAACTACAATGGATTCTGTTTCCTTATAAACCCCTCAATGAGTGTTTGGGGAATTTTTCTCACGGTTACAAAGAGGGAAGAAGGAATCATCACTACCTTTTAGTAAAAACTATACAGCACACTCGTCAAATAAATCAGTAAATCTTCATGTTACCTATACAGTAAACATTTAGTAAGGTTAGCCACCATTATAATCAACACTACATCAGCAGCAGCAACTTCAGAGCATGCTGTTGTATGGGTTTAAATCCCTAAAGTAAAGACTACACAATTTCTGATGGAACTGACTATTTCAGTAATCAAACTAGCTTAATATTTAGTTCAAGTTGCAGGAGTTTTAATGGACATTATGTAAAACATGAAGAATAATGCCTTCTGGTAAGGTTAATGAGTACATCAGGTCATCATCACCAGTAGAGAATGCAGTTGATATAGAATATATTTTGGTTGTGGTATTTATCATATTTCTACTGTTGGACCAACCAGAGGTCCCCAGAAAATAGCAATGGTCTTAACCTAGATAAAACACAAGCAGATTATATGGATGCCAATTTTACCTAAATTACTTGGTATGGTCAGTCAGATAAAATGATGTCAAATTAATCAGAAGATAGAAAGATAAGCAATACCCTCCTCTGGGTGTAAAATAACTTAATCAGACTATTTCTAGAATTTTGCATTGTAAATTCTGAAACGTATAATGATTCATCTTGTCCCTGATGAAAAGCTTGAAATGTCTGAAGCCACGGGAAAATTATGTATTTCGGGTGACAATAAATCATGATAGCCACAAATGCATCACACCGAATCACACAGAATATTCCAAATTGGAAGGGACCCACAAGGATCATCGAGTCCAAATCCATTTTTCGCTGCTTCTTTTTCTCGGTTTCACATTTGGTTTTCCTTGTTTCCCACTTCCCTCACCTCCATGTATGACAGCTCCTTGTAAATTCATGGCACTGGCGAGGTGCTTTTTAATCTAGTTTTGATTGACTTCTTTGCCTCTAAAGCTGCTATATAACATTTCATTGACACATTGATGATGTATGTGAGCTTAGAACCAGGTGCATTCATTCTTGAACAGAGCCATCACTCTCGTTTGTTACATACACACAGTGAATGAGAAGTGACATATAATGTGCAATAATACTAAAGATATAGAGTATTTTCAGTATTTGTCTTCAGTAGGATGGACAATAAGCTTCTTATACGGTGACAACTTCACTTGGGTTCACTAAATCAGCAAGTCCTTGCTATCTCAGTCAGGGGTAGAGGAAGGCAAAGGCTTTGCAGCCTGTGGCAGGACCAGACCGCCTGCATGCACATTTTATAAGGAGTCTGTAAACACTGCAGAGGCAGATTACCTTAGGCCAGCTCTCAGTAAAAAAGCTATTCTGGGACTAAAACAGAAGGGCTACAAGTGCAAACATGCCAAGGGCTTGCTTGTCTTGTACAAAGGAAAAGTAATTTTCATCCCTTTATGAGTTTCTGCCCTGTTTCTGTGAAAGCCACGTCGACACAGCCATGTGTGCCTCTGGCTGTTTACCCTTCCTCGCTGTTGACAACGTTAATTGAACTATCCATGTACCCCAGTTACAAGAAAAGGAAGGATGTGCTTCGATTAGCATCTAGTCTTGGAAGTGAAATGAATTTATAAACCTATGATTTCATTAGTGAAATGCCTGCTAAAATCTAAACGCTCTTCAATCCCCTAAGGGTCACTAATTCTTAAGCTTCCCTGAGATTTCAGCAGCTTTGTAAACCCCTGCCCTGTTTAAGATGAGAATCACAACCTCCCTTGCTATCCTTGCAGAACATGCTCACAACTCCCAGCACTGTTGGATTTCTCCCCTCAATTGGCTGCACCTTATCCAGGACAGCTGAACAAGCCACTGGAAGAAACAGAGAAGTTCAAATTACTTTGTAGGGGAAACAGAACAGCAAAAAAAGACCTCTGGGGGCAGGTACTTTGCTTAGGACACTGATCTAGAGTTGCTGATCTATCAAATCAAGAACAGCATTAAGCTTCATTCTCCTTTATATAATCCAAGAGGGTCATTGCAGAAAAAAACCCCTCAAAATACAACAACCCAGTGTGCAATGCAGTTCATGAGAACTAAACCCACCCATCTGGAATAAAATATGAACATGCAAGTTCTCTATGAAGGGCAACGGGCTTCAATAGAAGCAACTGATCATGCAAATGCTAAAAGGCTGCCTCATTTGCAATTCCTCTTTTTTCTTATCTTTCATCCTCTCCTCTCCCACAACCCCAGTCTCCTACCTGCATTCTTCTACTCCTTCACACCAAGTCACCCCATGCCAACTCACCATCTGCCACTGCATCCTCGCATTACTACCTCCATGTTCCCAAATTTTGCCCACCACCATACTCATCACCTCCCCTTCTCCTCTTCTCAGTGACCACTTGGAAAGGGCGCAGTCACACAGAGATGCTCCTCTACAAGTGACAGTCAATTCAACCTTAAAATCCCTACTCAGATGTTGCAACTCCCTGGGCATTTTTGTGGTAAAACAAACTGACATCTGCCTAGAAAGCCTAAGGATTGCTCTCCCTCCAGAGTGAGCAGAGGGGAAGGAATGGAAGGAGCTACAAGCACGACATTGCACCCATGGAGGACAAAATAGGTCTTCTACAAACCACACAGAAAACACTCTGCCTGGGAATACCACCAGGAACAGGACAAACTGCAGTGTCAGCAGGGCAGGTCCAAGGGCCCTGCATAGACGACTGTAAATGTAGTAACAGCATCTTCATTTCATGGGTTGTGCCTCCAATTAGTTACTCCTATTACTGTTCAACACTCTCAGATGACAGCACATCCCGGCTCGTGCCTGATCAGTATCATAAAGCAGGAAACAAGCTGAATTTTCTACCCATGGAGGTGTTCATCATTTTTAATTTTGAACGTGAACCCTGATATAGGATTCTTTTATTGCCTTGAAATTAGGCTAATGCATGAGGAAAAACCACCCTGTTCTCCACCGCCCTTCCAGATG
>WEKX01001294.1:1071-14846 GCA_013390025.1 Pitta sordida
TTCTCCAGTGTGAATTTTTGCCCAGGGTCTTGTGCTGTCCAGCAGGGTGTACTGCTCCTGCTGACAGTGTGCAAGCTCATGAACAGGAAGCCAGTCACACCAAGTCAAAGTGAGGCAGCACTTCTTCAGCACTTGCTTACATAGGCTTTCCTTATACTTTTTCCTCTTTAAAGGGTGCACATTTTCCTGCCCTGCGGCTGCTGTCACCCCTGCCACTGTCTCCCACGCCCCTGCCCGTGCTGCCCCCACTGCCACTCAAGCCACCACCATGGCCCGATCAGCTGTCTGGGCCAGGGCTGCTGCCGCGGCAGGTCGCACATCCACAGTTGCGAAACGGGTCTCCTACATGACTTAAAAATCATGCCACTAAGATCTGAAGCCTCAATATGGGGGGCACAAAGTGCAAGAGGGCCGATTGTATGCATCTTTTCTTTGTTGGCCTTTCTTTTCTATATGTTTTATTTTTAATCTCCCCACTTCCCTCTAGTTATCAGTCTAGCAAACCTGGTGTGGCGAAGGATGCCCCATGATCATAAAACCCAGTATTTTTCTGGTGGCACCAGTCCCTAAGCCATTTATTAATAGCAAGAATTCTCCTATTCCTTTCAGGTTCCAACCCTGCCACTACAGAGACCAAGCAAAAAACTACCTGCATTCCTGCCCCACTGATCAAATGACCAAGCTGCTTAAATTCCTTCTTAATTTCTCTGGATCCCTTCTTGTTGATCTCATCACTACTGGCTTGGACAATCAACAGGGGATAATAATTAGAAGGTTGAATTAGTTTTGGCAACCTCTCAGCAATATCCCGTACCTGGGCCCCAGGGAGGCAGCAGACCTCCCTGTGGGATGGGTCCGGTCTACAGGTAGGTCCCTCTACTGCCTTCAGAAGGGAGACCCCGACAACCACTACTCTCCTTTTCTTTCTGATACTAGAGGTTCTGATATACTTGGTGGAAGAGGTAGTTCCTAGTGATTTACTAGGTGGTTTGCCTCTTTCCATATCATCCTCCTGATCCCCAAAATCCAGGACCCCAAACCTGTTTTGCAGGGGCAACTCAAGGGGTGGCATCTGAGAAGGTGATGGTGGACAGGAGAGATACCCTACTCCTACGGGAGGAGACCTGTTCCCATTCCCCCTGATCCTCTAGGTTTCTTTCTTCTACCTTGTGATGGGGAATGTGAGGTGCATGAGGCTCCTCTGGCCCTTGAGAGCCTCTAAATGTTGGAAGTGCACAGTCCCTCGGTTCTACTTCCCTTTCACTATCTTGAACACTCCTCAACCTTTCAACCTCTTCCTTCAGCTCGGCTATGATGCAGAGTAGGTCCTTTACCAGCTCACACTGGACACAGGTGTTTTGCAGGCTGTCCTCCTGTTCAGCAATCAGGCTCAGGCATTCCCTGCAGCCAGGAGTCTGAGCAGCCACATCCATTGACACAGGGGGTGTTTGGGTCTGAACCTCCCTTGTGGTGTTGGCCTTGGCTTTCATCCGTCTGGTTCTGGCCATGACTGACAGGGGGAGGGATGGGAGGACAAAGACAAGGAGAGACACCATCTACCAAGACAGCTTTGTCATGAACAAAGCAGGCAGATAACTGTCAACTAGTGTCTGGGAATGGTGTTGGTAATAAAGCAGCGCATCCATGCTACAAGACGGTGAAGATAGACCTTATCTTCTTGCAATTTCAAAAGTAGTCTAGCAATAGCAACAGGGAGCTTGGCACAGGCTTCTGTGCTCTACTAGTGAGCCCTGTCTGAGCTTTGAGCTGCTCTCACTAGATTTGGGAGCCTGCTACTATTACCTGCCATTACCATGCTGCCTGACTGCAGCTGTCTGCAGTAGCAGGAGGTCACTGTAGGTTGGAGGAATCTTGAGAGCACCATCAACAGTGGCAAAGTGACCAAGAAGTCTGCTTAACAAGGAAAGATCAAAAGAGCCACAGGACTTAAGCTTGGCCAGGTAATTATGACACAACCTGAACTGAACAAAGATATTTTGGGTGGTCTCCCAAGAGGAGGAGCTTCAAATTAGCTAAACCAAACCTTCTGGCAGAGGGTCATGAAAAGTACTACAGAGTGAGCTCTCCAGTGTCTGTTTACATCAGGTACCACCTGGAGGTGCTGGGCTCTGCCTCTTTGTGCCAAGCACAGCACGGGTGTACTTGGAGGTACAGTCTGTTTGCCTTCTGTGGAGAGGGAGTCACCTGGGGCTTTCAAAGCACACCTGGCAAGGCACCAGAGCAGACAATATTTCAGAGGAGTTCTGCAGGAGAGGGGAGTTAGGTAGGATGAGCTATTAGGCTAAACAAACTTTCTGTGATTTTGGCTTCGAGCTTGGTGGGTGTGTATACACATTCCACACGGTATTTTTAACGAGCTCATGTTATGTTTTATGAACCCTTTAAAGTGTCAGGAGACTGAAGGCTTTTGTTACAGCAAACAGAGCCTGACGATCTGCTGAGGGTTTGCACCTGTGAAATGGGGATAACTGGTACTAGGGAAGGTTTTTCCTTCTTAGGTGGTGCTTGCTGCCCCAGGGAGGGGTTTAGAGGGTCCTGCTTTCCCAGCACTGATCAACTTTTGCGGAACTTCTCAGGCAACCCTTGTTACATGTTTTACCTAAATGGATACATGAGTACATTTTTTACATATATATGTGATATATATAAAATATATATGCTGTTCTTTCTATATCAATAAATTTACAGCATTGGAATTGGCTGCCTAGAGGTATGTTTAACTTGTTATCTGTTGCACTTCATTGTACCTTGTTCAGAAGAGGTTGAAAGTTGATTTTATTTTTTTGATTTCCAATATCTGTGAGAAAAAATAGAGTCTAGAAATGTAGATAAGCCACTGAAATTATTGTAAGCAGTTTTCCCTAGAGGGAAAAATGCTTACTTTTTTTGCATGGAATTTTGCTCTTTTTTTGTTGAAGTCCTTCCTGTTTGCACTCTGAAATGAGGTTTATGGCTGCCAAGGGCAGTATGAGTTAGGGTAAGGAGGACAGATGGCTTGAAACTTGCTCTGGCAGGTAGAGAACATGACAAGAAGCAATCCCTTCTTCATAAGGGCGTGTTGCCACTGCCTCTTCTCTTGACTCAGGCAGCGAAAACCTGATTTCACCAATACGAGATGGCTAGAAGGCTGGAACATGTAAAAGGATGGGAAAAAAGAAATGAGGTCAGGAGCTGGGAGCGAAAGGTTGCTTTCTTGGGAGTGCTCTCCCTCATCACAGACCATGGGCAAGCAGAAATAAATTGTATGTACATATAAAGAAAATGGATGCTCCTTGCTTACTGAGGAGTGTACTTGAGGGTTCAGAAGATGAAATCAGGGGAAGGAGATGTTTGTCCTAATTTTAATCTTTGTTTTTATTTACATACTATTAGGAAAAATGTTCTGTATTTTATATCAGAGAACAAGTACAGAGGAGAGAGAACAGTTAAGTTCTCTGTGTCTTTCCTTGTGGGTCTCTTCCAACTCAGAATATTCTGTGATTCTTCTTTGCCTGCTATTTTAACATAAGGTTCTTGAGCTGATAGGGGTTTGTATCATCATTTGCTATGGACTTTGTGCTTCTTGTAAAATTACTAGCTAAATCACAAACCCATTTTACCTTTATTTTTTTAGTATGCAGAAGATCCAAGTTTGAACACTGAGGACATGGATATTTCCAAGGTGTGATCGAGTCTTGGGGCAGGAACTAAGATGGTTTCTTGACAGATCTGAACTGCTGCCCAGGGAAAACAAGTGATAGAGGAAAGGGTACAAAGAAAAATATTGTTTTCTTTTGACAGATGGATATCCGTCTGAATTTGGAAGGTCATAGTTTGTATAGACAGAGTAATAATAGCAAAGTCTGTTTGAAAGAATGCCCTGCTACCTTATGGCTTTTAGGAAAATACCACTGGACATAATTTTTTAAAAATAGCTCAGCACAAAGGGGGTGTGACTGTTGGCTGCAGAAGAAAGTTGTAGCTTCTTAGTTCCTAAAGTAAAAAAATTCCTGTTTGCTTAATATTTATCTTGAGGAGTAAACTGGCCTCTTGTGCCAGAGAAAACAGTGTTTGGGTTCAGCAGGTCCTGAGGCAAAGAAACTTTATTATTGTTTAGGCAGGATCTGGCAAATGCTGCCAGGTGTAGCGCTTTATACCTAAATTAAATCTTCCTGGTAGACAAGGGGCCTAAACTTAAAAGTTTGCAGCTGAGAATAAAGACTTTGATAGCTTGTTTTTCATCACAAGCTGAAGACCACAGCAGCAACACAGAGCTGGAAGATGGGGAGGAAAAGGTTGGGGTGTTGGAACAAACTGGAGGGTAAAAGTGCAGTTGGAGAAACTTTGAGAGCTGTGTAAGGAGGGGGAAGAAGGGGAAGACAAAAAGGAAGGAGGTTGAGAGGTAGCAACCTATATGAAGGAAGCAGGGTAGAAAGCTGTACCCTCACATGGAGTGCTGTGGTGAGCACATGAAACTCCAAAGCACACACACTTGCCATGGGCAAGATAAAGAAACACTCCAGGTCTGAATTGACGGCGGCTGTCAATTCACTTTCTGCAAATCAACAATTTGGTTATGCTTAGAGGCAACATCAGTGGCCACTCTCCAGCTGCCAGTACCTGTCAGGATCTCAGCTGTTAGGGCTGCCTTGGCACTGTGGAGTGGATGGTGCAGGCTTGGTAGGCTG
Organism: Pitta sordida; assembly: GCA_013390025.1. NCBI lineage: Eukaryota > Metazoa > Chordata > Aves > Passeriformes > Pittidae > Pitta > Pitta sordida. The sequence goes on from WEKX01001294.1 coordinate 5,760, forward strand.
TATAAATTTGGGTAGTTGTTCTTGGACTGCCCAAGTGTGGAGGGTTGGAGGCAAATGGTGCTTATTCCAGTTTAATTTGTAGTGACTTGATTTGAATCTGTTCGCACTGAGGGCTTCAGTCCTAACTGAAGCCAGGAGAGTGGTGGCTGCAATGGGTTCTGCCAGGAGTTAGAAACCCCACTGTGGTAAAATGGTGTTGTGATGCCCCTGGCTGCCTGCCAGCATGCTGTGCAGAGGCACCCGAGAGAGCCAGCATGTCAACATGGGGCAGCACAGCTGGGTTTATGTAGGCTGTGTTCATCCTGATTTATCCCCTTGGAGTCCTCAGCTCCCACTAGGAGAAAGTGATGTGTCTAGGGCCCGTCCCGAGTGGTGCTGGCCTGGCCCTGGGTCCCATGCTGAGGGGGCTGTAGCTGGGCAGCAGGCACTGCCTTTGCACTCTGTCCAGATGTTTGAGCCCTCAGCTGGGGCTGGTAGAGAGCAGCACATCCTCCCCTAAGAGTTGGAAGGACTGGAACCAGAGGCAGCTTGAGGGTTTGGATTTTACGGGTGAGAGTGCCAGTGTTTGAAGCGTAGTATAGTGCTTATAAGTACAATTGCTGGTAGGTCTGTTGAAGAGCTTTTGACAGGTTGGTACCACTGTGGACTACACTGGAAGCTCTGCAGCAAAACGGTAGTCAGCTGAAATGAGAGACTTTGTGTTGTCCTGATGCTGCCCTGGTTTAGTGTCAGTGCAAATGCACTTTGTAGAAGATTTTGAATGTTGGTATTTCTTGTTTAATTAGAGGATCTACTCTGGAGCTTTGTAGAGCACTCTGCACAGGAGATATGACATAATGTACCTAGGCTGGAAGAAAATCACCTATAACGCAAAGTAGAATGTGGTGGAGAAGGGAGAGGATGTTTGATATAAGCAAAAGTTTGTCAAGAGAAAAAGAATTTTTAACAATAGTTCTTACTTTGAGTAAAAACTCCATTTACTACATCCACTTTGAAATGTTGCTTGGATGTTTGTTACTGGAGCACATGCAGAAAGGGGAAATACTTGTTAAAAATTAACTAGCAACTGCCATAAATTACATACAAATAGCTCAGGAAGCATGGTGAATTCATTGGTGTCTGACGTACTTGTTTGTCTTGTGGCTGCCCAAAAAATCAAACCTGTTTTGATTTTCTTTGTCTTCTGTACAGCAGCCTTCTAATGCCTTTTTCAGCAGTTCATTCAGGAGAGAATGTCAGATACATTTCTCTGAGCAGCTAAGAGGACTCATTTCAATCAGAAGCACAGTGTTTTGTACGGTATTAATGAAGGGCCTGATCCTGTGCCACAAAAGCCAGTGGCAGCTGGGTCCAAAGTGTCTCACCTGACTTTGACAGTGGAAAAAGGGTCAAGTCAGAGGTCCAGGCTTCTGGAAGTTGAACTAAATTTGTTTGTAAGTTTCTCCCCTTCAATAATAATGCATAACAGAAACTTTTAATTGTGTTACTGCTTTTAATTAGCTGCTGTTGCAGGTTAAGCTGGTCGGCCTGAGTCTGTTGTAGCTGTGTATCAAGAGGACAATATATAGCAGTGGGATTTGTAAGTTCAGGTAAATGGCATTTTCCTATTTCTCGGTGCACAATATAATCATTTGCTCACTTATCTATCACCTGAGTGAGTTTACTCGCCATAATTACAGAATCACAGAATATTATGAGTTGGAAGGGACCCACAAGGATCATCTAGTCCAACTCACCATCTAACACCCGTACAGAGACCGAGAGCACATCCCAGAGCATAACACCAACCTAGATCCCTCACAGTCTAGCAGGCCACTCCGAGCCGGAAGGGGCCCAGTGTCATCCAGCCCTACACCCCCCAGCTAGACCATGTCACTAAGCTCCTCGTCCAGTCTTCTCTTAAACACCTCCAGGGATGGCGACTCCACCACCTCCCTGGGCAGCCCATTCCAATACGCAATTACTCTCTCTGTGAAAAACCGCTTCCTAACGTTAAGATTGAACCTCCCCTGGCGTAGCTTGAGGCCGTGCCCTCTCGTTCTGGTGTCGTCAGCCTGGAAGAAGAGGTCTACACCCATCTGGCTACACCAGTATTAATAGAGGTGTGGAGAGGTGCACAGAGAAAATTTCTACTCGTCCCTTGAATGTGTTCAGGGAGCTCACAGACAGCCTCACTCCTAAGCTGAAAGGCTGCTGAGCAAAGCCTGATACCACTGCAGCAGCCTCTGGTTGTTCTGCTGCAGCTCTGTTTAGCTCCCTTATGAGTGCAAGATGTTTCTATTCCCCAAAGGGACTTGTTCCCACTGAAATGTGAAGCATAGATTACCTCTGCTGAGGTCAGGACAGAGCCATCATTCCAAGGATGTTTTTAATAGTGAGGTTTGAAACTACCACACACATATTACATTACATGCTGCAGGATTACCTTGTAGTTGCTGTTGGCAGCCTCATGTGGTTTGGAGATGCGGTGTTCCAGGTTGTTCCAGGCAGACTGACTGTTGGAAAACTCACGGGTTTTTGTCAGTGTGTTTCAGGGCCAGAATTGAAGTCTAGTTGTTTTGCAGTCACGTACTGGGGAGTGCAGTTGCAGGATTTCTTGTATTCCCCATTTGTGCTCCTGTAGTTCTACACATAGGTGCCTCTCCAAGGGTCACGGTTCAGATCAGTTTTCCAAATACTAAGGATAGTGCCCTAATTAGGTTTACTCTAGAGTTACCTGTGCACTAGACCAAGTTGCAGTACACAGGGGATTTCAGTTGGAGCAGGTAGTGCAGGAGATGGTACTGAATGGCCTCTTCTGTTGAGGATCTCTTATTTAAGAAGGAAGTAGTTTTCACAGATTATTCCAAGTTGGAAGGGACCCACAGGATCATCTAGTCCAACTCCCAAGCAAATGCCCACCCAGGGATTGAACCCACAAGTGTGGAACCATGAACACCACCATCCAAGCCTCCCATCATCTAGACTATATCACTGAGCTCCTTGTCCAGTCTTTTCTTAAACACTTCTAGGGATGGCGACTCCACCACCTCCCTGGGCAGACCACTCCAATGAGAGATCACTCTCTCTGTGAAAAACCTCTTCCTAACATCCAGCCTAAACCTCTGTTGGCACAGCTTGAGGCCATGTTCTCTTGTTCTGGTGTCATCAGCCTGAGAGAAGAGATTCACACCCACCCGACTGCAACCTCCCTTCAGGTAGTTGTAAACAGCAATGAGGTCACCTCTGAGCCTCCTCTTCTCCAGGCTGAACCACAGCACCCGTAGTCACTTGGTGCTTAGTCATAGGGCTTGTTCTCCAGTCCTTTCACCATCCTTGTTGCCCTTCTCTGGACCCTCTCAAGCAGCTCAATATCCTTCTTAAACTGGGGAGCCCAAAACTGCACACAGTACTCATGATGTGGTCTGATCCATGCCAAGAAAGGGAAACCTCTTTACCTTGATCAAGGGACATGAAAGTTTGAATTTGCCCAATGTCTCTAGTAGCACAGGTGATACCTCTGACAAAACTTAGGAGCAAAATGAAGAGAGTTGCACGTGTTATGGCCCCCCCCAGTCCCAGCCAGCCACAGAGACGGGCAGCCATTTTTTGTGTGTTTGCTGTGATACCAAACACATTCTTTGGACTAAGTGATACCCTGGGAGGGGATGGCTGAATAAAAGATGAACATATAACAGTATTACAAAGAGTTTGAGTGAGAGGCCTGTGGGCTGAAGCTCTGTGGCCCAGCTGTATTTGAACACTCACAATTTTTGTGTAGCTCTCTGCCAGTGTAACCCCATCAAAGGCCATCTGGTGATGAAGGCATCCCTTGGTGTACCATGTATTTTCTCTGCCTATTTGCCTTATTAAGATACATTTTTTCAAGCCCCAGTCACGTATCTGTATTTGGCAAACATATTACTAATAAAAGCTGGCAGAGCAGTTCAGAGTGAGTTTCCCAGTAGAATGGCACAATGTGTGTTGACTAATACACAGACGAGCTGGCAGAATACCAAGGTCTCTTAGCACCCTACAAAACTGCCAGGTGTGCCTTGTGAGTAATTAATCATCACTCAGTTCTGAGAGGCAAACTTTGAGTAATGGAGTTCAGCCAACTATAGTATCTTTAAAAGCAGGATAGAACCAAAGGCATATGACAGGAGCGTGACTGAATTGCTCACAGTTTAAGGACATCTCTTCCTACATAATGAATGTTTCTGATTTCTGTGTAAATTGACATGCACTATAAAGTTGTGGAGTTTATTATTAATGTGCAGTTTCAGTGTATTTGAATCCTATGTATATGCTCCAAGCACAAAATGGCTAGAGGGATCCCCTAGACTATTAGTAAGAATTACGTATATTTGGAATTTGAGAGAACACTAAATATCAGGACATGAAAACTTTGAGGAGCCCCATAGGATCTCAACTTCTGTCCTCCAACTGATCCAGCAAACTGAGGTAAGATGACAACATTCTCTGAGCTAACTCAGAGTTTCAGAGGGACCGAAGTCAAAGTGTCTCTCTTGGACATCCTTCTGAATCCTGTGAATCAAATTTCATGCTTTAGACTTAGCGTTATTTTCCTTATTTCAAAGCATAACTGGCACTGCTTAGTGCTCATTTGATTCTAGTCCTCTACACTACATTGTGCTGGATGTCAGGATGATCTTTGCTGAGACTTCTGGCAGTGCCATCACCAGCTGAGGTGGCATACATTGTGTGCGCTCCCAGATGAGGAGCTCTTGCTTTTGTGCTGGACCTGAATCCAGGGATGTGAGAATGCATTTCACTGTCCCACACTCAGTATTTTATCACAATGTAAAAGTCTAGAAAAAGGGGAGAAAGTTTAATTGCTTTTGGCATTCCAAAATGGTAGTAAGATCCAATGAGTTAGTTCCAACCCTTGCCGATATGAAATAATAGGCAAGAATCTTGTTCTTTTATGACAATCAGCTTTTTTTGTCTTAATTTAAAATTTGGATGTTGCTTTTGATATGTTACCTACCAGGGTATACTTTTGGCTGCTTGCCTTTTTTTCTCTCAGCATGTGTGCTGTACCTGAATTACTGTGCTTATCTGGGGATAAAATAATATAAAGACAAAAAACTTGGCAGTGGTTCCTTTTTTGGTAGAACTACTGTGGAGTAGCTGTGTGACACAGAACTGAAACACAGGAGCTGAGGAAAATGTGCTTTAGGAGTGGCCTGTGCAGTGTTTTGAGCAGGAGTGTCTGTAGGGATACAGGTATTATGAGCTATCTAACCTCAGGGCCAGAGGAAAATCCTAGGAATGTTTAACTGACTGCTTAAACAGTGGCCTCCATGGAGTTCTTGGAAACTTATAATCTCTTAAAGTTGATGCTGTTATAAATTTGACCATATTGAAAGGAGAATCTTTCTTAGAACAAGTGGAGTATTACATGGCTATGCCACCAAACCTGAGCAGTTTTGCATTGTCTATGGAAGATTAACATTACCAGTTCCCTTGCAGAGGAGAAAGATGGGCACGCACTCAGATGCACATCCAGTCCTTTTGTTGTTTCAAAGTCAGGGTTCATTGAAAGGCTTTTTTTCTGTTCTTTGCAGTTTGAAGGCACTCTCTACAGAACTGGAGTGTATGCATGCCACAGTAATCCTCAGGGATTTTTGTCTTGAACCATCCTGACAGGGACAAACCTGCTGACTCAATTTCTTCAAGTGTTTGACCTAGAACAGGGCCAGGGGCAAAAGGCAAGGGAAGAGGTGATGTGGTCCTCCCCTTCTGCTGGGGCATCACTGGTAGCAGAGAAATGATAATGTCTTCCTGAAATTCCTGTGAGTGTCAATCACAAAATTTAGCAGTGGTGTTGCCAACAAATGTAGTAAAATCATTCTCTGAGTACACAGTGTACTTTGTCTTTCTGGGTGTTTGCCACATACGAAATGAGTATCAAAAGTATTCAGGATGAGAGTCTGAACATGGGCTGTTGACATGCGTGATAAGGAAAAGCCTGGGAAAAAAATGTGACAGAGGACTTGAACAACTTGAACAGGAGGTAAAAAGTCATAAATTAGAAGGTTAACAAAAGTTCCTGGAAATATGCTGTAGTAACTCGTGGTCAGAGGAAGGCAGGATTTGGTTGTATCACAGGGAGAAGTGTCTTCATCCTGTGTGCCAGATACATCTTGGCTTCCTTGCTCAAATACTTAATACAGGCCTCAGCCATTGGGCGTGTGCACACCCACAGTATGTGCCATCATACATACAGTACAGAGATGCTGTGGAGATGTGGTGTCTGTGGTACCTGTAGAAGAGTGGTTTGACAGCAGTGGAGGCTTGTTTCTGGGTCTTGTGGAGATCTTTAATAACTGGATTGCAGGAAAACAGTAACGTGGTAAAAATATGAGTGTATGTACAGAATGAGATTTAATATTTCTCAGAGTAAAGAAAAAAAATGGTTGATTCTTAATGTCTCTTGGGAAGCAAACTGAGGAAAAATAATGATAGAGTGGCTGATCTGCAGAGCTGTGAATTATTTCTGTCTTTATCCAGAGAATGCAGGTCCAATTTACTCTGTTGACATATTATTAAGAAATTGAGGTATAAATCTATGCTTTTGACATATATCAAGCATATGTAGGCCTGATATCCCATCTGGTTCTCTGCCGTGAAGTTGCAGATTTCTTAGGAGAAAAAAGGCAATCCAACATGAACAGTCACCAGTCCAGGGAGCACTCGCTTCCAAGTAACTAGATCAACTATCCTGATCTCAGTCTTGTTACCCAGGTTGTTTTAGCATTAAGTAAATAGAGATAAATTAAAAAAAAAAACAGCAAACTTCCCTCAACATGCACAGACACACATGGGCTATCTCACTCCAGATCAACTGGCATAGAATGCTGTCTGAAGGATCATTTGTTTCAAAGCAAAAGAAGAGGTTTTAGAAGAGGTCACAGGCGTACACAAGAAGAATTGGTAAGACCAAAGCAGATAGAATGTGATTTGGTTCATTTTGGTTGTACAATCCTGAAAACCCACACGGAGTTGGTTTTTGAACTCTGGAGGTGTTTCAGCCTGTACTGTTGAAGTTGTCTTTGTGGTCCCTGATGGGCATCCTTCCCTCAAACAAATGGAGTATTACAGACATTCTAAATGTATTTCCTCATGTATCACTAGGTCAGTTTGATGCCATAGGTGTTCTCTCAGCATGCATTAATTTTCAAAGCTTGAGGAGATTTCTGTGATCTTTCAAATCACTACTGAAACTTATCACTAAAATGTCTCGTGTATCTTCCTAAAGTTACAGTTGCATCACTCAACTTTTTTTTTTTTTTTAAACACAGAGTGAACATGTTTCAAGGTGACTGTCACAATGCATAGCTTGATCCAAAATCACTGATTTTAGCAATCTGACAATTGCCTCCTTTGCAGGGAGAAATAACCTCTAATGTGGTATATTTATAGAGAGCGAGCTGGCACATAGGCTGGATGCAGGTGCTACTGTGGCAGCTTTTCTCTGGGGAAGACAGCAGGATCATGGAGGCTGCTGTTATCAGCGTTCTTCTGGCCAGGGTCGTCTTCTCATGACTATACACATAACTTATTAAGGTAGTTATTGTAATCACTGCATATAGTAAAAAGTGTTTTGACCTCCAAGTCTTTGATAATTTATTGAAGGAAACCTATGGAAGCTTTTCTCCAGAATGAATGGGCATTGAAAGCACTCACTGGTGATTTAGTGACATAGCTCTGAGGAGAGGTCAGGGAACTGTATAGAATGGAATCTGGAAACAAGAAGCCCATCCTGGCCCCTTCCATTGTAGTCCCTTTAATGTCAGCAAATGCATTAATGCACAGTGCCACTGCTCCTGGAACTTGTCATTTATGAAGAATCTTTTTGTTTCAATCTTTTGGGGGAAATCAGGAATTTCTTTTGGCACAGCTATTTATTAAACCCTAAGCAGGAAGGGCACCTATAACCTACTTCATAGGAAGACCTCAGGCCATATTTTCATCCCTTTCTCTAGGCTCAGCTGGAAATGGCAGCATGTGCTCTGTCCTAGCTGGGGCATGTGGCTGAAAGGGCCAGTGCAGCAACAGGTAGAGAAGGATCCTCACAACAGAACCACTGAGTGACCTCGCCTTGTCTCTTTAGAAGGATGGAGAGAAGGCAACCACCAGCTGTGGAGGTGAGTGACTTATAGCCACAGCACCTCCTCCAGAGCTCATAAAGATGCCTCAGTGTCTGCTCAGACTGCAGTTGTTACAAGGCTTTATAGTGTTCCTTGTTTGACTGTAGCAATTAAATGCATTGATAAAACAGACTCCAAATCCTCTTCATGTCACCCGAGTACTTATTTCTGCCTACCTTCTGGGTTAATTCAGATTCTGGGGTTTAGGGACCATTTGTAAAAGGCAAATAAAACACTGACAGTGTTGCATAGATCAGAGATACATTTCTATTTTGATCAGTCTTAATCTCAGAAATGTGTAGTAATATGTGGTAAAGATTATCGTCATCCACTGTAGATGAACCAGATCAAAGGCAGAAATACTTAATACCTTCTTTACCTCTGTTTTTAACAGCAAGACAGACTGCCAGCAGGACAACTGGACTTGTGGGCTGACAGAAGGAGGAGGTAGTTAGAGACTTGCTGAGCAGCTTGGATCCTCGTAAGTCCATGGGACCAGATGAGATCCATCTGAGGGTGATGAAAGAACTAGCAGATGAACTCGCTAAGCCACTCTCCATAATTTACCAACAGTCCTGGCTTACTGGTGATGTACCACAAGACTGGAAATTGGCTGATGTGACACCCATCCACAAGAAGGGCAGGAAAGATGATCCGAGTAATTACAGACCTATCAGCCTGATCTCAGTCCCAGGCAAAGTCATAGAACAGATAATCCTGTGTGCTATTACGCAGCAACTGCAAAATGACCATGACATTAGAACTAGTCAGATTGGATTTGGGAAAGGCAGATCTTGCCTGACCAACCTGATCTCCTTTTTTGATCTGGTGACTCGCCTGGTTAATGATAAAAAGGCCGTGGATGTTGTGTACTTGGACCTTAGTAAAGCCTTTGACACGGTTTCCCATAATAAGCTTCAGGAGAAACTCG
>WEKX01001294.1:15143-47498 GCA_013390025.1 Pitta sordida
AGAGAGTGATCTCAGAGAATGGTCTGCCCAGGGAGGTGGTGGAGTTGCCATCCCTGGAGGTGTTTAAGAGAAGACTCGATGATGAGTTCAGTGACATGGTCTAGTTGGTGAGAGGCTTGGATGGATGGAGCATGGTGCCCGTGGGTCCATGCTTGTGGACCTGATCCCTGGGTGGGCGTTCGCTTGGGAGTTGGACTAGATGATCCTGTGGGTCCCTTCTGACTCAGAACAACAACAAAAAATTATTTAATACTCTTAGATGCCAAGGAATATAACAGTTTATGTAGGTTCAGTAGTGCCAGGATCTATGGCAGCTTCTGCTTCTTGTAAAGTGAAGCAGAAGCTCTTATATTACCTGTGAAACTTCTCTAAAAAATGTTGAAAATCGTCATTCTTCCCTTTGAATAATACATATAATGCTCTTGTCGTATTATAGGGTTATGTATTTTGATTTTTAAATCTAGTATTAAGGACTATTTCACTTTCATTGTATTGTCATATTTTGGTTCATTTCACTGCAATGAAATGAGACTTTCAGTCTTGAAATAAAAACAAGATTTCCAATTAGTAGCAAGTAACAGTCTCCTTTACTGATTATTTTAAAATAAAGACAAGTTATTTCAACTATTCATAAATATTTCTGGCACATCACAAAGTAATCGTAAGAGAAAAAGATCACGATCATATTTGAAGCAAAATAGTTTAAAATTTGATGTTTACAAAACCATTGGGTCTTTTCCTTCTCAAAATGTTTGCTGATACAGTTTTGCAGGAGTTTCTGTTTGGTTATGTACACTTCTGCTATATACACTGTGCTTTGTCCTAGGGGAAAAATATTTTCAAACTGGTACTTTCTCAGAAATGGGTTTGGGATATCATCTCTAATCTAATGATTTAGGGATTTTAGTGAAATAGTGAAATTTTAGTGAATTTTAGAAGGATTTGTAGATTTTAAAATCATTCACTTGGTCTGAAAATTAAACATGCAATATTAAGGGAAGAAAGTCTTGTTTCCCAGTCCTGAATGGTAAACAAAAGAAGATTCTAGTCAAAACATGAGGCAGGAATGTGAAACATTTGAGCTGACTGGTCAAAGGTCTTAAAGCAAAGTTGAAATTTATGACATCATGTTGAAGGGATACATATTCATGGAGTAATTTCCATATGTACAAGGCAAGAGTATAAAAATAGGTGGCAAATCTGAGCGGGGGCTTTTGGCATCTGACAGGGCAGGGGACACTGCTGTTCCTCTTTCCTTGTACCTTGGGCCAAAAATAACCCTTTTCTATGTCTTGCAAGCAACTACCTTGAGTCCTGACTGATTTCCCTTAAATCAGATAAATTTTGAAGCTTTAAGGCTGCACCACTAACATTTTATTTATCTTTTGTCTTTTTTTAAAAAGTTACAGTTACTTCAGCAAATTTACAGTTGTTAGCAGTGGTGACGGTTCCCATTTAGAAAATCCCAAACCAAACAGAAGTCATCCCAGGAAAACTGCATAACACATACATGATACATAACTAAAAAATTAGTCCAAAGTTTTGATAAATATGTAGTTCCAATTGGAGCTAAGATTGGTTCTAGTTCTAAAGAATAAAATATTTATTATATACAGAAGGTTATATGGCATATGGACGTTTGACAAAGATCACTCAAGGCATTTCACGATCTGAATTGTTCATACAGTGTTAATGAAGCTGCCCTTCTTGTTTATCTGTAGGCTTGTGGCGCTGTGGGAAGACAACATTCCTGGTGGCATCAACAGGCTCAACCTTACAAGATCCAAGTTCATCCTCTCCCAGCTGTTCAGTCTTCAACTGACACAGGAGCCTCTTGCAGGACTGAGAGCCCTGTAGGGCTGGCTTCTGAGCTAGATGCAAACTTGTGCAGCATCATCAAATGCCAGTTTACATCAGGTGAGTGTTTGGTCTTTTACCTTCAGGATATTACAATGTGAAAAACTGCACAGCATTTTTCAATGAGCACCATTTGGTAACTGACTTTGGTAACTTGGCACGACTGGGGTATTGAAGACAATGCTGAACTCCCGTCTTGTACAGTAAGAAAGTACAGCTGCCAATTACCTTGTAACCAGAGTCTGTAAATACTAAAAACATAAATATGTTAACCAAACACATATACACAAAACATGACAGTAGCAATATTACAGGATGCAATGCCTACTCAATATAAACTGGATTTTGTTAATACAGATGCAACAACAAAATAAATGCTATTTAATATAAAGCAAACCCTTCTTGAAATATCGGTGGCAGTAAGCCAAAGTTCAGGTCCAGTCTTTCACTAATCCGATATGACTCAAGCTAGATCAATCCCACTGTCTATTAAATCTAATCAATGAAAGAATAGCACTATGGGAAGATAATGACTGCCAGTTAGCCCCAATCTAAAGTTTTAGTATTTTCGTTTGCCACTATTAATGCACCCTTTTTCAAAGGTGCTCTTTCTGTAAGCACTTACCAGCACTTACCAGCAGAGGATAAATTTATTACACAGAAATTATGATTTAGCGGTAAGGATTAATAGAAAGAACCAGCCTGAGTTTGGATTTCCTGAATCCTGGAAGTGCTCTCCACATATTTAAGTGAAGTTTCCATGAGATTGCACTTAGCAGACCACTAAGTTGTTGCTCTCCCACTTTTTCTTCTTTTTCATGCAGTTGGGTTTCAAAGCTTGGTAGGAATCGCATGAGAAGGTCTAGAAGGCATGACTATGCTGCTCCCTTGTCTTTGCTAATGCTCTTCAGAGCAGTGTCCTCTCCTCAAGATCACATCATCTAGTCCAATATCCCCAGTTCTTCCTTTCCCTTTCTCCCCTTTGAAAATAACCTAGGAAGAGAAATAGAACAATTGGAGTGTGGGGGGAAAAATGTAAAATTAAAGCAGCAGGTTTGAGAGGTCTCAACAATAAGAAAGCAAAAGCTCAGGCAATCATAACTGACTCACAAAAGCCTATTTATTCTACTTAGAAAAATGGGTGTATTTTTCTAATTCTGATCCTCTCCCTTCTTCATTTTGGTAGGATCTTCGTGAAGAACCAGCAGTTCAGTAGAGTTGCTCCAGTTGCACCATCTGCTGAGGTGAGATGAACTTCCACAGAAGAGAATCTCAAGTGTTTTCTACATATAATCTCTGCACTGTTTTCATTGCCCTTTATGGAGACACAAAATCCTCTGTATTCTGAAAAATGTTGCGTAATAGAGGGGCTTTCCATTGGTCGAGCACCTTGTAGCCACCTTAGTTGTGGGAACTACAAAATCCTCTTTTATTTAACAAATTCTGGCTTCTGTAGTCTCATGATAATCTACACAAGAAGTGGTTCCTCACAAACTGGCAGCAGAACTTTGTCCATGGATTTGCACAGATCATCAGCACTCCAGGAGTCCCTGGGATCAGTGGATCAGTGTTAGGCCCAGTACTGTTTAATATCTTTATTGATGACATGGACGAGGGAATTGAGTCCACCATTAGCAAGTTTGCAGATGATACCAAGCTGGAGGCAAATGTTGAACTGCTAGAAGGCAGAAGGGCCCTTCAGAGGGACATTGACAGGCTAGAGAAATGGGCAGATTCTAATACTATGAGATTTAACAAGTCCTAGTGCCAGGTTCTTCACTTTGGTCAGAACAATCCCATGCATCGCTATCAGCTGGGGGAGGAGTGGCTGGAGAGTGGTGAAATGGAGAGGGATTTAGGAGTAATGATTGACAGAAAACTTAATATGAGCCAGCAGTGTGCCCAGGTGGCTAAGAGGGCCAATGACAGCCTGGCCTGTCTTAGGAACAGTGTGACCAGGGGAGGTTTAGACTGAATGTTAGGAAGAGGTTTTTCAGAGAAAGAGTGATCCCTCATTGGAATGGTCTGCCCAGGGAGGTGGTGGACTCGCCATCCCTGGAAGTGTATAAGAAAACACTGGACGAGGAGCTCAGTGGCATGGTCTAGATGATGGGAGGCTTGGATGGTGGTGTTCATGGTTTCACACTTGTGGGTTTGATCCCTGAGTGGGCATTCACTTGGGAGTTGGACTAAATGATCCTTGCGGGTCCCTTCCAACTTGGAATATCCTGTGATAGGGTTTGTCCAGGGCTTAAAAATTATATAATGCCTACAGCAAACTTTGTAAGAGTATCCTGTTATCACTGAGCTAGAAAGTGTCAAGAGAGATTCACAGGTTAGAAATTCAACAATGTAGTTAAAAATAATGTAGATGCTTGCTGAAAGCACACATTTAGATAAGTACTAGGAATGGCAGAGAAATTCTATACTGAATATAATGAATTATTTTTTAGAAATGACTGATTTTGAAATAATTTTAAAATAATTTATGCAGAGTTAATTCATTTGAAAGTGTGATGAGGGATTCTGGTCTCTGTTCAGATTCTTCTCAGGTTTCCAGTAGGTCCCTCTAAAACAACTACTATTTAGTTGCTTTTTGGTTTTAATTAGCTGGAAAACAAAACATGCATTTCTTCCTGATTTCTCCGTGGCAGAGGCCTTCTCTACTTACCTAGAGTTTTCTCTCACTCTTTGAATCTTGGAATAATTGTCACAGTTACTCAGCCCTGGCTCCTCATGCTGGCTGGAAAAGATCCCAAACTCCTCTGTGCCTTGAGATGCCACGAGGCAGCTCTATTTTGTGGAGCAGTGATCAGGTATGGCTGGCAAGCCATGCTGGCAGCCACTTCCAAGGTGGTCAAGAAAGGCAGGGAACAGAGCAAAGGGGAACTGCTGGTCTTGTCTGTCGTCTCAAACTCATTTGCTTTTCTGTCAGACAATACATTAGTGATACATGTTTTTTGAGACAGACCTGAAGACTGTCAGAAATATGAAACTTAGCAAAAAAAAAAAAAAAAGTAAGAATATGGCAAATATTGTTCACCTGTTACAAAAGTCCATATTCTCAGTCTGACATTCATTTACAGCTAACAAAGTCAGATGTCTTTTTACTGTTGGTGACAAAGTTTGCAGAAAATCATGTGTAGTAATTACAGCCTTAATATTAATCTTAGGACTATATAATACTGTGTGTGTCACAGAATCACAGAACATTCAGAGTTGGAAGGGACCCACAAGGATCATCCAGTCCAACTCTTAAATGGCACCACTGCCTCCCTGGCAGGAATTAAACATGAGAGGCAGGAACACTCACCACTGTACTAAAGTGGATTTTCCACACAACAGTGTCTTGTAGTCTGCCATGAATATTATGATGTGTAAGCTTTTCAGAGCACTTGATACCTAAGTCAAAACAGAACAGGCCCTGAAGCACCCAAACAAGTTCTTCAAATCTGAAATAAAAACTACCTTCAAAGGTAAGCAGAGATTGAGGAATGATCTTTTGATATCAGTTTAGTCCCCAATGTTTCAAAGATTTCCAGGTACAAAAAGATCTTCCCTGGCACTTCAGATAGCCTCCTGGGATTGCACTAAACCATTGAGTGTTATGGGCATTGTTAGGTCATCGTTTACCTCCTTGGCCAGATTAGCTGCAGGTATCCTGAAGAGCATAAAACCACCTGACAGCACACATAACCTCCTTGCATTACCAAAAATGCCTCATTTTCAAAATATTTCCCCTGGTTTAGCCTGTAACTAATCCACAGGGGATGATTCCTCCTGTTTCACAGTACTGTATTATTCAAAGCAATGTTTACAAGGAATCTTCTTGAATACTTTTTTTCAAGTCTATGTACAGTGTGCCTCTGCCCATTAGGCTTCTCTTTCCTATACGGTGCTTCCCTTAAAAAGAGCTATACAAGGTAGCTCAGGAAATGACAATATAACCTGCACTATAAGCCTATTGCTGGAGGTGGGATTTCTCTTTTTTTTTTCATAAAATTAATATTGAAAAAACGCATGCCTCTTATATCCTTAATGTGATTCCATTGACGGAGAACAAAGTAGTAAAACACAGGCTAAAACTGGACCCATAAGACAAACAATCCAGTATCACACCATTGAAGTATATTCAGCTTCTCATGCACAAAAACCCAGAAGCAGTACAAGCATCAGTACTTACACTCCTGATGCCTAGTCCTCGTAAGGTTATGTGTGTCTGTCTCCAGCCATGGCCACCGTTTCTCCCCCAGACAGCTGGTCCGTGGCCACCATGTTTCCTTACAAAGACTTGGAGGGTACCAGAATGCAGTCCAGGCACCTTATGCCTAAATGACAGGCACAACTCTCTGGCCTGAGCCATGTCACCCAATGGCAGAATAAGATGCGCTACCCTTCCTTCTTTGCCATTAGGATCAGAGATGGTAAGATACTGTCCCCCTGGAGTGGAAAAAGGAGTTAGTTTGGGTTTTTTTGTTTCAGATTTGTTTTTTTTTAATGCAACTACCTTGCAGGAACAAATGCACAAGAGTTATTAAAAACTAACAAAAAAAGTTCCCCAAGGTCCAATGAGTGTTAAAGAAGGCATATAGAACTCATACATATTCCTCTGGGAGGGTAAGATTTACAGTACTGCTCTTCTCTTTACATTAGTACCTGGCTAGCTGTTGCCCATCTTATTTCTTTCTGACAAAGCAAAAAATGCCTCTCTTGAAAACTAAAATTTCATGTATTCCTTTATTTCTGACAACCCATTGGTGACTGCATGATTTTTAAATCCAGAGTGACATTAAAGCCACTGTGTAAATTTATGCACCTTTCAAGCTGTAGTGTTTTGCTATTGGAGAGATGAAGGAAAAGGCCAGAATAAATGCTATCACATAACTGAGCTACAGTTCTGTCTCTGTCCTTTTGGAACTGTATTAGTAGGTTACGTCTCAAAGCATATCCATTGCAGCCCCAGATAGCCTTTTCTATTTAACCATAATTTAAACTCTTAATGTGGATTAGATACAGAAAGCTAGAAGTGGTAGTAATTTCAACATAGCTCTTAACCCTGAAGTCTACTCTAACAGTAGAAAGTGGTCTCTGAACACACATCTCAGCTCAAAACCCTATTATTATCTCTGATCATTTATGAAGTAAAGGTGCCTTCCAGAAAACGCTTGGAACATAAGCAGCTCTGAATCTCAGGTATGGCACCATCCATTAAACCTACCAAAAAAAGCCATCTTTCACACCAGCACTCAGAACTACGCTAAATGAGACTTCACATCTTGGAAAAAAACCAGACCTGTACTTGTTCTTTCTACTTTTCATTAAAAGTTTTGCAAGGTGGATGATAACTTTAAAATCTGACGTTACCAAATGTCGGATGGTTCACTTTTTAAAAATAAAAAACCCAGCCTCTTGTCTTGCACTGAACTTAAGAATCAGAATTTTTATGAGTTCAGATTTTTTAATCAAAAAATCCAAGTGTTTTAATGAACTTAAGAGTGGAGGTGACATTTTGTTGAAACTGATGATGTAGGAATATTGGGGGTTTGTAATATTGTTGACATGTGCAATCTTTACTTAATTATATGACAAAAATATTTTTATTTCAATTTTCTCCCTGCTACTACTCAATCTGAGCTGTATTTTTTTCAACGCTTGTATTTGAAAGTCACAATTATTTCCCTCAAAAGCTGTGAGATTTAATGACAGTGTACTAGGGCTTGTCACACACTTAAAAGGAAAGGCAAATTTGTCTCCAAGTCACTACTTCTACATAGGTTTTTAAGTTCTGTAGTCTCAATGAGCTTTAACAAAGCTAAGTATTATGCTGCTCTCTGGGCTCCCAGACCAGCATTTAGCCATGAAGATCCATTTATGCAAGGATTTATTAAAGCCTTTTGGAGGGTATTCTTTCCAATTTTTTTCTTTTTTTTTAAAAATGTACTATTTTCGCATCAAGGTCACTAACTGCTAAAATAAGCATAATAGAGTTTAAATAACTGTACCTGTTTGTTAAAGATAGAATTATGTCACCATAAAAGTACCGACTTGACTCATTAACTGCATCTGTTTCAGATAGTTACTGTGACTGAATCCAATCAATAGGAAACAGATTTAGGTAAGCACAAAGACAACATATCTGCAGGCAAGCCCCTGCAGGAAAAGGTCCACTCAAATCAGCATTTTCTGCATGCAAGATAAGCTTATAAGGCTTCGGCACAGCACCATTCAAAATGCAGATTCTGATAAACCAATAAATAGTAGTCTTTGAAAGGTGAAAGCAAACACTCAGGAACAAGCTGTGAAAATAAATCCTTGCAACAACGTATTCCAGAGAGGAGGGAGCGGGTAGGTGACTTCAAGGGACTAGTTTTAACAGGTTATGTCAACAGAAGCAGAATGTACACAGGAAATAAAAAGCTGAGCTTGTCCCTGACTACTGGGAAGCCAACGCAAGAGAAAAGAGCGACAAAAAAAGCCAATTAAAAATCATAGTTTGGGAACTTCATATATACATATTAACAATAATTTCTGAGTACATATAATGACTGGCTTAGAAAGAAATTACTTTTAAAGCCATTGTTTAAAAATGTATAATTTATGTGTGAATTTTTTTTAAAAATACCAGTATGCAAGGAGGAGACAGCTGTGTGTTTTCTCATCTATAGGAGGAAGGAGCTCTGCTCTCCGAGTCCTTCACAAGACTTTTTAAGTGTCATAAGGAGCACCCAAAATACTAGAACATGTCTGTGTATGGGGAGAGGGCCTGCCCAGCAAGCGGAGACAGCACTTCCACTTAGTCAGCTAAACAGCCTGTAAAAGGTGCCAGGTCACCTGCTGTGGTGGCAAATTATTGTCTCAGTAGTGGAAGCAAAAGGACAGACATCTGTGACAAGATGGTGCATTAGGAAAATGGCTCTCAGTGCCCTCATCCTCCCTCATCTAAACCTGCAATATTTTACCCGGGGTTCCTTCCGCTGGCCGCCATCCTCTCACATAATGTGAGCATTGTGCACTTCAAAGGCCGTTCTTCTCGGTATGAAGTAATCCCATCATTACAGGGAGTCAGAGATGTGTGTCTAATCCCCGGCACGGTGGGGCAAGCACTGCTGGGGGAAGGGTACACAGACAAGGACAGCCAAACTCTCAGTGCCATACAGGAAAATCAACAGGGCACGGAATACATGCAACTTCCATCAGTGTGGATGCACACTTCTGGGACAGCAGAGGTGTGCAAAGAGAAGGATGGCTGCTTTGGCTGACCGCCAGTGCCGATCCCAGTCTTCTCCTGCCCTAGGCCAGGACACTCTCCCCTGTACTGTTCATTGAAGGGTCACTTTTCTCCAAACAATCCCATTTTCAGAGGCCTCTGCATACGAGCACTTAACTTGTCTGCCTTCCAGTTACTTAACATTATTCCTATATACAGATTGCTGTAGCTTGGAGTAGAATTCAATAAAATCTGAGTGGTTTCCAGCACTTTCTATAATTTTGCTAATTATAGGGAAATACATATTTACATTGTAGTTTGGAAAAAAATCCTGTTTGACCATAAAGTTGTTCTCTAGTCCACATTTTTGTTCTTTCAGATTCTTCTAAGATAAACTTTAGCTGAATACATTTACTACTCACTCTTTCAGATACATTCCCCTTTTAATATGATATGCTATGATAAAAGTGCAAATTTTCAGTTGTACTTTCATGCCAGGAATCCTCAGTTTTGATTTTTGTACACAGAAGAGGTGTGAGTCTGCAATACATATATCCCAGAACTAGAGGGAACAGAAGCTGTGTAGTTTGCTCTAATGCAGGACCTGTCTTCACCCTCAAGCACTGGTGGTTCAGCTGCAGGATATGATCATACACAGGTAACTTACCCGATGCATCTCTCACTGGTTCCCACTGCAAGTCATCATCTTTTTCCTTGATCCATCCACACAGTCCACTATCAAAATTACAGCTGTGTACCAACAGATCTGGCAGAACAGAGCAGGAGGTCACAAAAGGAAAAAAAAACCTATTTGGATTGTTTTTGTTTTCGATTTCTCCTGTGGCTGACACTAGCAAGCAAATATGAAAATTAAATGTAGAAGAAAGAGCCCCAGAAAAAGAATCTGAAAAAATACTAAAACAATAAAACGGATACTTGCATTAACAATTCACACTATTTTTGTACTACATTTCTTAGCAAATAAACCTATAAAGGCTCACATTGGCAGTGGGTTTTTTTCTTTTTCCAAAGCATAATTTAAACAAGGGGCATAAGATGTAGGAGCCCTGCAAAACATATCAACCCCAAGAAATAAAAAAATCCTAAACCCTAGACCCTGAATAGGAGACACGGTCTTTACCTGGGTCATCGTTTGCTTCAAATTCATCGGCAGTAATCCCTCTTTCAATTTCTAGTATTTCAAACAGATTATTGCTCACTCCAGGCTGGCGTGGAACTGTGAGGAAAAAATGAACAAGATAAGGAAGTAGGTCACTAACTACCTTTATCTTTAACAAAAACCAGCAGAGCATCTTTTGGCATTGTGCTTTTCTTAGAGATTTCTATATATTTAATTATATTAGACAAAGACTCATAAGCTATATGCCTATGTGATTTATGATTTGTGTTGTAACATTTATCTGTAAAAGGTGACTCCAGGACTCCTAAAGGCTTTTTGAATGAAAGCTCCTTTTTAAACAGAGGGGAAGGCTTTAACTTTGAAGCACTCTATTCCTCTCCAAATGCATTTTTAAAGATAGTGGTTTCTCAATAAAATAAAGCCACATTGAAGTCCTTGCTCAACCCTTCCACAGTTATTTATAGGAAAACCTCAAAAGAAGGCACCAGACCTTGGAAAAGGCCCCACATGCACTTAACCTTTGAAATACAGCTGAAGGTACATCCATCTATCAGCAAAAGATAAGAGCTCCCTAAACGATTATCAGGATTGTACTGAGAGTTGAGGAGGAGAAGCTCTAGTGGAAGCTAGAAAGTAATCACACTTTTTGCTTTCCAGCACAGTCTATTCTTCAGCTGCTGTTTCCATTGGGATGATTAACAGACCCAGAGGTTTTAAGCAATTCAGCATCCAGGACAACCTGAAATTTAAGAGGTCATTGTGGGAATGGTGGCTACCAAGGTCAGGTGGCTGCAAAGACTCCCACATATTTCTAAAGATGCTGTGCTAGTCTGTGTAAATCTCCAGAAACAGCACACAGATGTCTTGCCTGATGGATAGCTGTCAGCTAGAGATAAACAGATTGCACTAAATATAGCTGTCTTGGAAAATTCCTCTTTTATAGGCAGGTCTAGTGAATAATTCATAACAGTAGTAATGTGTTTCAGATGTATCCTTAGATGTTATAGGCACCTCTGACACCTAAGGTATTTCTGAAGTCCTTATCTATTAAAAACTTGACATGTTTTCCATTTGCAGTGCTAAAATAACTATCTTAATGTCTCTATAAACTTATGAGGCAAGAGAGAACAAGAAAAATTGAGATGACTGAAATAAGGGACTGTTTTCAGAAAATCAGATCAAAGGTAAAGAATTTCTTTTGCACCAGGACAACATGTAATAGCACTGCTGCAAGAGCTCCTCTAAAGTTAGAAGACAGAAAAGCATAAAGTTTTTGAAATCAGGACAAAATAAGCAGGCATTAATATATTTTTAAAATACTTTCTAGGCTAAAGATCTTGAATAGAAATTTTCTAAAATAAAAATAAATAATTAAAAAGCTTGAAGGCTGTAGGAAACTCATTAACTCCTAAATATAACAATGGGGTTCGAATCATTGAGTATCTTTTTTTATTCTCATGTTCTTTTTAGTCCTTTGTAGATTTTAGATATGTCTATTTGCAATCTAAGATATTAACGCTCAAAATAGCTTCAGACTTAAGACTGACTTGTGTAGTAAAGGCCTGTTAATTTTTCTAAGGTAATACAAGTTTTGCTGTTTTGTTTCATCTGGAGCTTTTTGCTTGTGTGATTAAAAACCTTGAGATTTAACATGAAAGGTACCTTACAAATGTGCACAGTCCACACCATCTGGGCCAATAAATGCCCTGCAGTACTTTGACACACAAATACTATATTCAATTATATACAGAAAAGGAAAAACTTTAGTTACAAACCCTGCTAAACAGCACCCTGTCAGTCACTTACTGTCATTTCTGGCAGGACAGTGCTCTGACTGAAGCTTCACCTTAGATAAGGCGCTCACAGTGGAGTTACATCTCATGTTACAATCACACTTGAGGCTGCTACTTCCTGTGGAATGCAGCAGTCCCCACACAAGACACATCTATGCTGCACACCCAGGGACTTCAACCTTGCCTTTCCTCATCTCAGATTGTGCTACAAGTCGGTTATTTTCTACAAGTTGGCAATTCACTTCAAAACTGCTGAGTGCAGCACAGGCAGGTACAGGAGCTGCTAGCCTGGAACAGACACTGAAGTGTCTTTACGTGTGCTGCATGCACACAACACAGGGGTGGAAAGAGGCCACTCCATGGGAGCAGACAGAAAAGCAAGCTGCCCTCTCCCTGAGCTGCAGGATGACTCCAGCCTGCAAGGAACCTCACAGCCATCACCCACAATCCTCCTTGTATCCACCAGCAACCGGATGCTCTACTCATCTAGGGTAACACAGAACAACACTCTGCACCTCCCCATATTCCTGTCCCTTATGGGTTTTTTTTAGGGACCAAAAGGCTCGGACCACAGGCTCACATACGCGTTTTAAATTAGCACTGTGGCAAAGAGCACTCTGGAAACACACTGCCCTGCTCTAAGATCTGTAGGATACTCAGGGGTGAGTCTCAAGGAGTATGCTTGCCCTGTGCACCCTTATGTATCACAGTCCTTGTTTAAGGAGAACACTGCAAGAAATATTAGGAATTTATTTTCCGAACTAGTACTTCAGTTTACTTCCTAAAAAACCATTTCTAATGCACTGCAATCTTATACAAACATGAGTTACATCTGTGCACACATAAAAGGATTCTCCTAATTAAAGTTGATATATTTGCCTATAATTAAAGCTCTAAAAAATATTTCTTTAATAACTTCCCCGAAGTCCTTTCCACACATTGTTTTTATGAACTTCTAGAAGAATGTGTTGCAGTGTATAAAACCAGTCACTTCAGTGCTCAGACCTAATTAGAGGTAAGTGCACTCATTTTGAAACAAGAGTTACTGTAAGAGATGCAGGACTCTAAATATGATCCATGTGCACACTTCTTTTTGCTACAACAGCTAATACGCTGGCTGGAGATCGTGGGAGAAAGTATTTGGCACAATTATTTTCTGCAAGCTTTCCAAGCCCTTTCTGTGTACTTTATATAGTGTATCAGTGTGCTTTTCACTTAACTTCTATGGCTTGATAAAACTTGTTAAATATAAACTTGGCTTCTTTTTCTTGAAGAATTTTTTAAGCTCCCAGTGAGCCAATACATCAACACTACCCTATCCTTAAAGTTCGTGAGCTAAGTTCTTCACAGATTTATAAATCTGGGGGAAAATCTTAAAAAACTGCATAAGAGTGATTTCTTTGCAGCTTTTTAAACCTTTGGGAAAACAATAGAACTTTTTTTATTTACTTGCTAATTGTTGAGTTTGGGAGTATAAGAAATCACATGTACATATATCAGCTTGTTCATAATAAGCAGAATAATTGCTGGTTTGGTGTTACAAAATCAAAACAAAACTGAGTGTAACTTCAGGTTATTAGTACATAATTGTTATTTCTATTAATGATGCAGTTGTCTTGCTTACAACAAACACTGGTCTTGCACTGTACATATAAGTCCACTTCACACAATAACCATGACCAAGCTTCCCATGTGTTAAAAGCAACAACAAAAAAGAACCGGGTTTTTTGACTGAATAGTTATGACTGAAAGTTGTGAAATCCAAAAAAATCCCCACAAATTATGAGATCTCACACAGAACTAGTAGGAAACAGCCAATAACAGAGGTAGTCCAGAGGTCAGTCAGACTGAGAAAACAAGAGTAAGTCCTGTTTTCCTCGAGGGAAGATTTTGATATATGCTGGGATAAAAAGAAGAGGCAGCAGAGAGATACACTTTACCCTTTTGTCTGGACACCCACAGTGTCCACGATAAATTCCCTAAAACTCTGCAGATTTAAATTTTGCAGCAAGAATTATCTCAGGAAAGGCTTTCATGGACTGTCCCACCTTCTACAGCAACATTTGCATGCAAGGGAAGAGATGGTGTCAGCATGATACCACTCTAGAGTCCAATCTTGCATTTCTCAAGCAGTTACAAGGCTCATTAACTCTGAACAAAATCAAGGATCTTACTGTATATCTTTCCAGATTTTCGGCAAAGTAACCTGCGTGCTTTTCTATCAACATCCACGCAGGAGGTACAGAGTGCCAACTGTAGGGAAATACAGCTGAAAAAAGTAGTCTACAGAGGCTTGTACATCATATCCAGGGATAAAACTACCTGAAGATTGAGGGAGGGTATGATTTGTAAGACTGATAGATTTTCTGATTGAACTCCAGAGTACCAACAAAGTGCCTATTGTAAAGGTTTAAATATTAAAACAAATACATTTTAAAAGATGCCAGAACAGTGACGACAAATGAAATGCTACTGTAAAATGATGCTATTCTAATGATATCAAGGAAGAATAAACCCCCCATTCTTTGCTTTTAGCATTTCCCTTTTATCAACAGCCTGAAGGATCACACAACTGCATTCACTACACTAAGGACTTTTCAGTCACTGAAAGGAAGAACAGAAAGAATCAAGTTTTCATCTTTAAATTTTTTAATAGCTCTTATGAGAAAAGTTTCCTAATTCCAATCTTTTCCGCTCCACTAAGGGATGAGAAGGAAAATTGCTGAACTGCCTTTTAATACAGATAAGGGTTTTTATTCTTGCTCTGCTGATATCTAGTATTATGCTTTAAGTTTATGCTTTTAATGCTTATCAGGCAGATCCCAATGGTAACAGAAATTCATAGTCTTACTGAGAAGTTTGTTCTATTTGTCAGAGACTTATCTAAGTATGTCATTAGAAAAGATTCCTCTGTACTTCACTGTAGTTTGTTTCAGTCCTGAAATAGTTAAATATTAAGCCATCACTGCATTCCTCCCTCATTGCCATTCCCCTCCATATCCATATCAGGAGAAGATTATCCTTGGTGCCAGATTCCACTGTCTGCATCTGACTAAGTGGTTCAAAGGCCAAGCATAGGAATTCCATTTTAAAAAATACTTTTTTTTTTTGGTCTCTAAAAAAGCAGCTCCCCAAAGTCACTTCAGGCATTTTTGGAAAACAGGTAAAGCATCTAAAGAAAAGCAACAGCCCAATACCTGTCAAAAACTGCCAAGGCATTTCAATAATATTATCAGCATTTTTATCATCTGTGCTCTTTGTCACTGATGAACAGACCAATTTTACTGGTCCTCAGCTGATTTCAAGCTGAACAACACATTCAAGAGAGTTCTGAAGTGAAAGCCTAGGACAAGTTTACACAGTGTGTGGGAGAGCAGGTCAAGTAACAACAAAGGGAGAAAACAGGGAGCAAGGAGTCACTAAGGGTCAGCCCAGGAAAAGATTAACTAATGAAAAATTAGAATTTGAGAGTTGCTTGCGGGGAAAAAAAAAAGTACACTTGCACCAGAATGTTTCCTCTCCTGATGTGGACCAGTCCTAGACCACGACAATTTGCAGGATTTGGTCTGGTACACTAAGATATCTATCACTGCACAACGACTCTTTTGCCACATTTTTCATAACAGGACTCACCTATTCAATAGCAAAGCAGTGTTGTTGTCATGCTACTTTGTCCAAGTCAGGTTTCAGAGGCCCAGGGGGAAAAAAAGAAGAAAAACGTCCATGCATCACAAGATAACAGTTGGAAACACAACTTTAAAATATTGAGGTGTTTGGCCGATGCTAATGGTTGGAAGATCAGAACAGCCGGTGATATCTGGGTACAGTGCTCTGTGCTCTGGGTTCTGCCCATCCCTGTGTGATACAATACTACCTTTAGTGATTCTTTAGGTTACAACAGCGCTTGGTGACACAGCAGGAAGCAGCCACTTAAGATGACACTAATTCTTCTGAAGACTTTACAAAACTGGAGTTAAATTCTACTTTGTGATCTGAGTGGATCTAACAAATTTTCTCCTCTGTTTTCCAAGACAATAAGAGTTACAAGATTACTCAACTGCTGCCTGCATTCTCCAGTGGGAAACAATTACAGACAATAAGAATGAGCTTTTTTCTTCTCTTCCCAGACAGGCATATGGGGACCAAGATGCAAATTTATTTTTGAGAACTAGCTTCTTTGCTGCCTTGACTGGAGAAGCATATGATGCAGGGAAATGAACATAAAGAAGCTCAGTATAAGCCAAACAAATTTGCTCATATCTACAACCCAGGAACACTGCAAAGATGTCTGATGTAGGTGAGACTAAAACAGTAACAGCTTTAAAGAAGCTGAAGGAAGTAGCTCAAAACTCCCTTTCCCTGAGGCAATATAGAGGCAAGTGAAAAATCCTCAAATGTTTTTGGAGGTGGGGAGGATTTGGCACATCCACATAGCTTATCTTTGACTTCTTGTCTGCTAAGTGTTAGTAGTTATTCCAGTTTGAAATTCTGTATTGTCTTAACTTCATGGTTGTTAATACCGTGTTCGGCTGTGAGGAACACTTTTTGAGAGACACTGGCTTCTACTCAGTAGGAGTAGAGCCGTTCTGAGCTTGCAGTGCCTCACACTGAGCAGCTGCAGCCAAAGAGAGTCAGACCTTGCTCTCCCACAGGCCTGGAGCAGGTGCACAGTTGGCCAGCAGGAGCTGAAGCTTAATCCACCCTGCAAACATCATCTGTAAATTAATTAAAAGGCATTAGAGCTACTGCACTTTACCTCACATCTGCCACTGTCCAAGAGCCCTCATGCAATCGGATCTGCAGCCCAGATAAATGCCCAGGAAGGCAGCACCTGGCAGTAACACTCCCATGTTGCTGAACCCCTACTGAGATGGCATCTAGAGATGTATGAGTATCTCTGCATTATGCTTAGAAACGCAGTTCTCAGAGCAGGAGAAGACAGGTTGAGTCACGCTCTGTGCATCCCAATCTATGTGGCTATAGCTTTTATATCTGCTTTTCTACGTGTCCCACATTATGGCATTCTTCTCTCTTCCCCACAGATTCCTGCAGTAACAAGATTCAATAGGTGAAGGAACACCATACTCTACATACTTTTCGACAAAGAAGCACATTATTCTGAAACAGAACTGTTTTGCACCCAACTGTAGGTTTCCAATACTTAATAAATGTTTGTGCACTCCTCACATAAATGCCTCTGGAGAGAGAGAGAAGGTAGGAAGGTACACCAGTGATGACTACCTAGATGATACTTTCAAAGTGTCCAGAAGAGAAAAGAGAGAAAAAAAGAGCAGAAAGGAGAATGGAAATAAGAGGGAAAAAAAAAAAGATGATAAAAAGACACCAGCTTTGTTAATGATCACACTACTAGCATCATCTAGAGCACAAATGGAGTATGTTTTCAGTCATACACATGTATATCAAGTATATCTGTAACAGGGCATACAAATAAAATATGAGGAGCTACCTGTCCCTGTATTACCTGCTAGGGTCAGTAAGAGCAACTTGTGCTTGACTCATTGCAATCCTGTGTTGTGCCTTGAGCCTTTGAAGCTATCTATGTATATCATAAACTTCAAAAGCTGGCAGCTGATCAAAACAAATACGTAGTTGATAAACACTGTGCAAAGATCCCGTGTTTGTTATATTTGCCATAAAGTAAGCTTGCAGTTAGGACAAACTAAATTTAAAATGCTTTTATTTTCTTACTTTCTTATTTTCTTACCTTATAGCTGAAGTATATCTATTGAAAGCATTAGCATCAAAATCTAGCCTCTAGGGACAACACAGAAAGGCTGATTGTAAATAATAAGCTTTAAACAGCTTTCATGAAAATGACTTCATGAAAATACATAGCTGAAAACTATCCCTCTGCTTTAGAATTCCAGAGTACACTTGCAACATGAGACACCTGGGAAGTAGAATGCAGAGTCTAGAATAATTTTCAGAAAACTCTCAATTTTTAACTATTGGTTCCGATTACATTAAGCTCTGGGAGTCTTAACTGTATTTCCTTTTAGAATTCCACAAAACATGTTTTTATATTTTAACTGAATTCATATTGTTTAAAAAAATAACCTTGAAAAAGCCAAAAGCACATTCTAATAACTAGTACCAGGATTTGTCTTCTAAATTTTAAAGTCAGCTTCTGTCTCAATTTTAAATTTATCTAATTGTCCACAACAGATAAAATGTCACAGGGAAAACTTTTTTAAAAGGAACAAAATATTTCACTGTCTAATGACCTATAACAAGAAAGCCCAAGAAGTTACCACACAGATGCCAAAGCAACCGGAACCCCCCCACACACACATTGCTTGTGCACCTGCTGTGAGATAGCAAACTTCTCCTCCTACTACATTGCTTCAGCAGCTTTATCATGCAACAAGAAGGGCTGATCCAACACACCCTTCTCATCTCTAAAATTAGCAGCAGAACTAAGGACGAAATTGTGTGTTGAGTATTTCTTGGCAGACATGCACAGCTCTCTAAGTGCTAGTAATGTCTTCTGTGGTATGCACTAAAGCTGGCATGATGGTGCTGTAGATTTTAGAGCTGCGATTAAAATGGCAAGTGTTCCTGCTATGAGAATCTCTACTATCTTCAGCTTTTCATGTATTCCTTTTCATCGATGCAGTCCATAAAATCATCCTCTGTTACTTTTATGCAATTTTCCCACTACTTAGTTGTGAACATCTGAGACTATTTGAATTCATACACTATAGATCACATAAGTCTTCAGATAATCAGACATGGTCCTATTTCTTTCCATTCTTAAAGCTATGGAAATACGCTGTCTCAGAGTGACTCTCAAATCCCTGAATGTTAATCCATTTACTCTTTATGAGTTACGCTACATTCCAATACTTTTCAATAAAATCTTTCATTTCCCTAAAACTTTCATCTGAAAGCATAATTAGATTAAATATTTATACAGAAAAACATATTCAGTAATTTCAGAAAGGACAAAAAAAAGGACATTTTTGGATTAATTCATTCAGAAATTTCTTGCCTCATTTTTTGTTAGATAATAAATACAACTATTTGTGCAGTTTTACCGTATGACCGTTTTCTTTGCTCTCATTGGTATAGACTTCAAAAAAACCCAAACAGTATAGGACATGCCTTCAGCTCACTGCATCTATGGGTCTGATAAATGAAAGGGCATGTAAAATTACTTACTGAACACATCTCCTCGGGGTTTCTGAGGATCTGGCTGGATCCTGTTGTCATCTATAATTCCTTGGGAAGATGTAGTTTCAATGGGAACATGTGAAGGTTCTACAGTTGTTATCAGAGGAGTTCTTTGTGGTGGCAGTGTAGGTCTTATCGTTGTCGGTTGAGGTGGTGGAGGTGGAGGTCTCGTTACTGGTGTTGTTACTGGCCTTGCTGTCACTGGCACATACCTAGTGGTTGGCTTTGGTGTTAGTTGAGTTGCTGGTCGAGTTGTTGATCCAGATGTAGGTCGAGTCATTGGTCTAGGTGTAGGTCGAGGTGTTGGCCGAGGTGTAGGTCGAGTCATTGGCCTTTCTGTAACAAAAGAGCCATGTATGATGGTCTGAGGGGTTCCCTTGTGCCTCCCACAGCAAGAATCCTATTCTCCCTCAGGGAGAGCGCAGTTGCTCTTGAATATATGGTATAAACCAAGTGGTTCCGTCACAACACTAGGAATAACTGCAAAGAAAAGCAAAATGGGACCAAAAAGGACATCTGAACCTCTCACTGCAAAAACTTAACAGTCTATTTTGAGACAGAGAAACCGAAAATAATTTTTTAATTGTGAATGTTTGCACAGGTTAGAAATATACTTTAGCATCAGCACTGCTGAATTATCACATCCCTTCAGATAGTACTTCTCATTGCAGCAGTTTAGAGATCATTTAGAATGATTGAAGGCCAAGAGACTTCCATCCCCACCTCCTCCCAAGCACCAAGTAAGTCTCTGTCAGAGCTAGCAAAACATACCCAAAAGCACTGCTGGCTAAAAAAGCACTGGCAGGAAGCTGTAGGTTAAGCAGCTCTCTAAATTGGACAAGTTCATAATCAGGACTAAAGGCAAGGTTAGTAAGACTTCAATGTTATCACCATTTTCATCATAGATGGGCAGATACGTCTGACTTTAAAAAATTGTCTTTCAGACCTCTTCTTCTAAACTTTTCTCTTGGTCAATAAGCAGCAATCATTTTACCGATTGAACCTAAGTCAGCCTTCATTTAGATCTTTGTTTGCTAAACACCAAGAAATGAAGTAAATGACATTTTTTATGGCTCCACAAAAATTAGGTGGTGAATGGAGCACCATCTACACCAGTGACAGTACCTACAGTACAATCTCCTTCAATATTTCATAAAAAAAGGACAACACATTTTAACTTGGTTTCACAAGGGGAGTTTCTGCAGACATGAAACACAGGAACATCTGTTTTGTTATTTATTATTTTCTATTTGTTAGTAAGTCTTTTATATCTCACTGAAGATCTTAAAAGGCCCAACAAGCACTCTAGTCACATATTTTGTTTACAAGTGTCTCAAGTATAACACACAGTTAAAATGAAGAACTATTGTTTGTTAAACAATTAATTACTTGATGATAGAAGGTAAAAAAGGGTTTCCTTCTGGCCAATTGTGTATATTAAAATACAATAATGCATCTTAGGACAATGTCCCAGAAACACGTGAAATGTGCCTAACCATAATAGTAAGCATTCCAGTTGTGAAAGATCACCTTTTACCATGATAGCTACAGCCAAAGGAAAAAAAATGATACCGCACTTTAAAGAGATCTTGGGTGAGTCACCAAAGACCAGATCCCACAAATGAACATAGGGTCCTCAAAAAGATTCAGGTGATGTCAAAGAGCTGCACAGTCCTGTGAGATGTGAAATGCAGGAGAGCTCCAACAGCCTATTCTGTACTACAGGATATCATTGCTTTCCCAAGAGAAAGATAAAGTAGAGAATTCTGCAGCAGTGATTTCAGAGAAATCCTCATTCTCCGCTCTGCTCACATCTGGGAAGCAGTGTGGAGTGGGTGGGGCGAACTCCTGAAATAGACCCATTTCAGAGTGCTCACAACAATAGAGTATGAGTAATAAGTTTAATGTTTAATCAATCCTACCCTGCTTACCTGCTTCATCCAGAAGCAATCTCTAGAATCAAGCGGTGAATAGGGAGAACTGACTGTCTTTCTAATTATGAAAATGTCTCAGGGAATGGTATTTTTACCAAGGCATGCTAAGACTCAGAAAACTCCAACTACTTTCCTCAGCCCCTTATTAAGTGTTAAAAATAGTTAAGAGAAACTGAGCCTGATAGTGCCATACTTTACAGTTTACAAAATGGGACACATTAACTTTCACAATCTCTTTTTTAAAAGGAGCATTACATACGTATGCAGTTTGTTCCATTGTCTCTGTAACCTTCTTTACATTTGCATTTGTAGGATCCTGGAGTATTGTAACAGTGTGAAAAACTACCACACTGATGGTGGCCAAGCATACATTCATCTATATCTGCAACAGAGATTTACATGAAAAAAGTCATTTGCTTCAAGAAAACTTGACTTGCCGCTTATCCCTGCAAAAACATAAACATTATTATGATTATTTTTAAAAAACTGTAATAAAATTGAATTGCCAGTGGGAAAAGAAAGATAGACAGTCACAGATAATGTGGGGATACAAACATTAGCATAAAAGGGACTATTTGGCAACCTTAGTGTTGCCCAGCTTATACATTGGTATCAGCAGCAGACATGCCAGGAGTAGACTGAAGTTGAGATCATGAAGATGACAATTTTAATAACCACTTCATAACAAGAAAAGAGAAACAAGTGTAGGAATATGTATGTTCTTAATCACACAGATATTAAACTGTTTTTTATTAATAAAATGCTTCCTATATTATACATTGGTATACATGTTTCTACATCAAGTAGAAACTACTTGAAATATCTTATATAGCATTTCTATGTTTGTTGGTAGTGATGCAAGCAAGAATCTCTAAATTTCAATGCTCTGTATAGAAATTTCTCTGAACAAAATATGTTTTAAAAAACATAAAGCAATGCCTCATCATCCCTGATGATTTTTTTTTCCAATAAAAGAATCATAACCAGTTGAGACGCCGTGAAACTAAGGCAATGGGACCTGGAAATACATGTATTTGTTGAAGGGCATACATCAGCTGCATTCCAGTCTCATGTCCAGACAAAGACAAGTTATTTCCCAACTCCTGCCTTTTCCCCACCTATCTTCAGGGGAATGAAAGTTGGGCAGTCTCAGTCTCAGCTGGAAATACATAGCTGGGGTGTGCACATTTTCTTATCTTGGATCTTGGGGCATGCCATGGAGCACACTGGTTTTACAGCTCAGACATTGCCTAAGCTCAGCCTACACTGCGCACAGCGAACCCTGCTGGGACAAAGGCTTTGGAGAGGAATTCCTGGTATCAGCAGCTCTGCTCTCCCACTAGATTATACATGAGAACCAGCTACGAGAATGTAGAACAAATATATGCTTTGTCTTTCACAGTCTATTTCTATAATCCACCCTTTTAAAAAATATTCATGCAGTGTAAAATGACCTACTTCAATATTTCAGCCACAATGAATAAACAGTTCTCTTTAAACCATTAATTTAATTTTAGAATATGCAGCTCTATTGCATTCATATAAGAAGTAACTTGTTATTACCATGGCATTGGTATTTGCCTCCAATGTACATTAGATCAAAGCCTTTATGACACCTGCAAATGTAGCTTCCAAAAGTATTGACACAGTGCCTAAATCGAGGACAGATAACTCTCCCAGTAGCACATTCATCAATATCTGTGGAAACAACAGAACAGTATTATTTTTAATAGCAGTTAAAATACTATCAATGCTGTCTAAATTAAATTGATTTCACATAATGGAAAGCTAAAGAATAACCAAAGTGGTTTTCATAAGGTCCCTTAGTCAACCAACAATAATACCTGAAGCACTTCTGGCTGTGCTATCACAGCTATCTATTCAGCTCTTGGTCACACGCCAAAATTTTTGTGTTTTCAAATGCTGCTGTGAGTGACAAGAGATGCACTGGCATAACAGGCACTGCCATTGAATTTGGAATGCTTGCTCTATGCTCTTGCCATCCTGGTACCCTTCCCCTTGGAATGGAGACATTCTCTAATTCCCCATAGAATGAATACATGACTGCTTCCTCAAGGTCTCAAAGCACACATACTTGAACCTCTAATTGTATTTGTCTGAATAAAATCTATTTCATGTTATATGTATAACTTTCTTTTGTCCCACTAAACCCTGCCAGGTTACAGAGACAGCATCTGGATTTACACGCAAAGAGTAATAATTAAAACTATCCCAGTAATTCTTTTTCTGAAACATGTCTGATGTATTGTTCCTGTAGCACAGGTTATATGTCCACATTCAAAGAACGTCACCGTGCAGTTGGAAGTGGTTTGTTTTCTTCACATCTCAGGTGTTTAAGAGAAGACTCCATGAGGAGTTGAGTGACATGATCTAGATGGTGGGAGGCTTGGATGGATGGAGTGTGTTGCTCGTGGTTCCACGCTTGTGGGCCTGATCCCTGGGTGGGTGTTTGCTTGGGAGTTGGACTAGATGATCCTGTGGGTCCCTTCCAACTCAGAATGACCTGTCAACCTGCGTGAACCTCTGTCTCTAAGCCATGACCTGCCCTTTCAGCCTATCAGGATACCTTCATCTCTTCAGGACTTGCTCTAAACAAAGAGAGTTCAAGCTAATGCTAGGACTGCAGTATTTCTGTCTCTGTACCAGTTAGTTACCACAGGCCAAATCCTTTTTGAGTACACGCTCTTTTCAACTCTTAGGCTGTAGCTGAGCCCTCTTCCATAGAGAAGTTGGTTACCTGAGTGACCTTAAAATATCTCTGGGATGCTGAGATACATGGCTGCCATTTATCCTGCCAGGGACTTCCAGCATGACCTGAAGCAGTGCTGCCGTTCTTCATGCTCACTAACAAGACAGGCAGATGCCCAGGGAGCAGCTGATGCTCACCCAACACTGCTTTCGCTGCCTGGGAAATTCTAAGATGAGGTCAGTCTGACACACAAAAGCTGCTTGTGCTACCACTCACCCTATAGTCCTTAGACACCAAGCTGAAGTGCTTGAACATCAATTCTTCACTGAAGCGGAGACCTGCCATGTATGGCTGCCTCTGACGCATGCAGCTCTCAAGGTTTCTTGGTAATCTACAGGGCACAGTTCAAGCCTTTACTCTGCAGCTCCATCAGGGGCTCTTGATCTATGTCAAAGCAAGATTTTGCTCTCCATGCAATCCTTTGCCCAAAAGGGAATCAGCTGCAGATGTCAAGAGTGCAAAACAAAGCCTAGTGATTGATGCCCTGCTGCTTGTGAAAGAAACTGAGCATGACAGAGAGAAGCCTGAGTCTCTTCACCACACAGAAAAAATGTTACTATAAAGCTGCTGGTTATTTCTCCCAGTAGCTCCTGCTGGCACTCTCCCACCCTGCATGAAGAATTNTTCACCCTATAGCCCTTAGACACCAAGCTGAAGTGCTTGAGCATCAATTCTTCACTGAAGTAGAGACCTGCCATGCATGGCTGCCTCTGACGCACGCAGCTCCCAAGGTTTCTTGGTAATCTACAGGGCACAGTTCAAGCCTTTACTCTGCAGCTCCATCAGGGGCTCTTGATCTATGTCAAAGCAAGATTTTGCTCTCCATGCAATCCTTTGCCCAAAAGGGAATCAGCTGCAGATGTCAAGAGTGCAAAACAAAGCCTAGTGATTGATGCCCTGCTGCTTGTGAAAGAAACTGAACATGACAGAGAGAAGCCTGAGTCTCTTCACCACACAGAAAAAATGTTACTATAAAGCTGCTGGTTATTTCTCCCAGTAGCTCCTGCTGGCACTCTCCCACCCTGCATGAAGAATTACTGAGGACAGGAGGGATTCAAGCACTGAGGTCTCAAACTCTTGGCCCATCACACTGTTCTTACATAGCAGCAAACCTCTACTCTCCATCAAGAGCACTTCTGGAATGGCGTGGTAAAGGCCTGAACCAGAAAGAAAACAACGCCAATACTGGGCACCTCTCCACATGCCTGAATCTTTCTATAAATCTCTCTCTTGATTTGGATTTATTGTTAACATTTTTGGCTTTACAGATGTTACTAAGTTTTACAAACTCTACCACATTCCTTAGTGTAATTTAATGTACAAGACAGTTTTCTACCCTTTATTAAAATATTATTTCAAGGCTGCAAGTTTCAGACTCTTGATTACTATGAGTTAGGTGCATTCTTTGTTGTTTCTGGCTGGGTTTTTTTTAATCTTTAAACCACAACTTCAAAAAGTAATTCAATAAGAAAAAGATTCGCCACTGAATATATCATGGATTACAATCTTTAAAACCTAATGTGGCTTGTCCTGCTTTTCCCTCTATACACATTCATACTTTTGCAAATTCGCATAAGGCAAGTAGTATGTTGAATAATGAGAACATCATATTGTTTAATTTTCAAGGCAGTTATACATCTTAAAGATACAGGATTGAACTTCTAATCAATACATTGTTGAAAACTGACACAAAAATAATGGAAAAATGTAACAGTCTTCGACTGGCATTTAATGAGAGGTGCGTGGATGCTCATTACTGTGAGGAAAACCACTTTTTGATCACTAGCTAGAAGATGATGTGCAAGTGCTTATGATTAGTTTCTTACAGTTCTCACAGTACAGCGACTGTGCTTCTTTCAAGTCAATTCACACCTGGCCCAAATGGTGTAAAGGCTAGTTCCCTTTGCCTGCTGCAACATGCTGTGGTTCATACCTGCTTCCTATGAAAAGCGGGAATGATGGGGCAATTTGAATTCTCATCTCAGTGCCAGGGACCTGCTCCAAAGGCACCTAATCAGTGTGAACATCAGTGTTCAACAGAGAAGCAGAATTACAGTCTTGCTACTCTCTTCATGTATGACCACATTACCAACTCAAGTACAAAACAACTATGAGACTGATTTAAAAACAGTATGATTTTTAAGTTTAGAATGCCATATTTTCAAGTTTCTATACATATACGCAAAAAAAGGAATAACTTCACACCTTCTGAAGCTGTATACTGCTATTTCACGAAATGAAAATCCCAATCCAAAGATCTGGCAACACTGTTTTATGGATTCAAGAGTCATTAATCAATTAATTAGTTGTTTAATCCAACTTTTCACTGGATACTTTGCTGAATTATTTTCATTTTGTTGTCATCTACTTTATATGATTTACCTTCATAGCCAAATTGGTGGTTCTTTACTGATTGTCTGGAAGGAACACTTTAAGAAGAGAATCAGCATGGGCTTAACTAAGAATAGAATAATGCCTGAAGGAACTTCCACCTGTGCTAAAAATAAGCACTGCATTCCCAGCTGTCTTTCAAACTCTCCTCAAACAAGGGATTCATGAGCTGTAGCCAACACACAGTTCAACTTTCTTACCATCATCTACATTTCTATTTGTACAGCAGCATTATCCAGACCCTTGCTGGAGCTGACAACCTCTCCAACACTGACAGGCTTGTATACATGTGAGGAAAAGGCACAGCCCTAGTCACAAATAACTTCAATTCTTGTCAGTATTTAGTACAAATCAAACTTGACAGAGAAATGGCAAAAAAAAGGGTGGGGAACTACACTATGTTACAATGCGGAAAGAACAAATATTTCTCATTGTAATTACTTTCCCTGTATTGTACAAGCCTGCTCTGAAATTTTTGTGAAAGTTTTAGAAAAAGGTTATGAGATCAATCTAAATGAAGCACATCCAGCTGAAATGTGTGTACACAGTTTTTCACCTTTCCGGTAAAAAAAAGTGTTTTTTTAAAAACTACGCAGTTCTTCAACTGAAAGAGTTTCATATGAGTGGTTTGCCTGGTAGTCTTTGGCATTGAAGTACACTTTGTTTATCTCAGTGTATGAAGTTTGCCTGAATATAAAAATGCACTCTAGGACAATGTAGCACGGATTTTTTTCTAGCAAATTTCTCTACATAGTGTAAGTTCCTTGAATTTGTACTTGAAGTCATTCAGTTCACTATGGCATGGCCCAAGAATCTTCCAAAGATCTCTGTCTGCCATAATGTCCACAGTGTGATTAATTACAATTTAATCTCTTCAGCATTTAACAATGGTGGAGTTTTCTTCTCCTGTTCTTTCCAGTCTTTTCCAAACGCAAATACGCCAATGGTGCCCTTTAGAAAGCCTCCAACTTAGTGCAGAGACTGATCTTCACATCAGAACATCTAAAATCTGTCCTTTTCTCTGCTAACAAATTGTTGGACAGCATAGCTCAGGCACTTGGAGAACCACCTGCCCCGTGGACAGCCAAGATACCCAAATGGATGCCTGGGGCATCCACATTTTCTTGCATTCTTTCAGTGTTGTTACTGGTTATGGAACTGTAGCACTGCATAGGGTATAAATAATAAAATCACTGGAGCATCATATGCACTCAGGATGTACAGTTAATAACTAATAAAATCACACGTAACACTGTTCTTCAGACCATAGTAGTGGAGTCTGATTAACCATAAGCACATTTTCCATGAGAACCAAACATCTCACTTGTACACACTCAGAATTTCTGAGTTTATTTTAACATGGAGTTTTCACAGTATGGAAGACAGACAATCGATTCAATCCTACTAATACTGGGAGCATGCACAGACCTTCACATTGCTGGTTATTACCTCAATGATTTGCACAAATTATCCCTCTACCTCCTGAGCTAGGCACCACCTTGTTGGATATGAGGGAAAGATGACCTCCCATTCCTTTTTTTATGTAGGCAGTTATTTTGTTAGCTATCATTTAAAATTACCAAATAGCAGGGGTGGTAAGGGCCAAGCAGTCTGTATGGGCTTTCGGCAGACAGTGAAACTTGCAGGACTGGAGGTAAACACTGGCCATCTGACACAGACCACTTGAGAGCACCTGAGCAACATGCCTCATTACAATTCTCATTAGTAACATCCCTACATTGCATTCTAAGTACATCTGAAACTCTCTTGAACTCCTTTCAGTGCAAGGATAAAATCATTTTGGAGAGGGGAAAAAAAAATAAATCTACATTTGATCACGTACCTACACAAGTCCTGCCGTCAGGCCCCAGCTGCAGCCCTGGAGAAGGACAGCGGCAGCGCACTTCCCCTTTCAGTACATCACAGCCATACTGGCAGTTTGCCATCAAGCAAGAAAGGGCATCTAGAGAAAAAATAATTCAACATATCTAGGTAAGGAATCTGATAAGTACTAGAAAGTGACTGAAAGCTTTGGAGAATTAAGGTGTCACATAATTATTACAGAAGTGGGAAAATGCGTGTTAAATTTGACAGGTATCCATTCAGACTTCAAAGACCAAATGCACTTGCTGGTAAAATTCTTCTTCCCAGAAACTGCACCTCAAAGAAACACTACATCCACTCCCACAAAAAACCCAAAAAAACCCCAAAAATACCCCACCACAACTGTAGCAAGCTGTATCATAGAACACAGTCCCCATGAGGAGTATAAAGTCTAGTATGTATCAAACTCTCCTGGACACTACCGGCATTTTAAAGTAAGAGCATTTCTAGTTAAAGGTAATTTCTGCCTCCTTCCCTCTGTCCAGACATTCAAAATAACCACTTTTATGGGAGCAAGTAGGAACTTGATCTTCAGAGAGACAACAGTACAATTTTATATCAGTCAAACAACCAACATCTGCAGCATTAGAAATTCCACATTCACGAGGCCATAATACAGCAGAACTGCAGGTGTCTTGCTGCAATGAAAACTGCAAGCACTTGTCCTTGAAGGCCAATTAACAGTGATTTACAGCACTGAAGAATGCTTCTGGGAAAACACGTAATAAAACTAATAAAATCAAAATAATTGCTCTTGGTTTTTTTCAGCCTAATTTTATTAGAAGAAAAGAAGCTCTTCTTGGGCAACTGCCTAATTGCCAGCAAGGTTAATCTTTAACTTTGGCACTCATCTTCATTTCTCATACAAGTTTCTCAGGGAAACTCAAGCAGGGATTTTGAGAAGCTTGGAAAAAAGCGAGCAACAAGCCTTGCCGTACTCGAGCACGTTCCATCTGGCATAAGCATGTAGCCATTCAGACAGTAGCACTTGTAGCTGCCGTAGGTATTCATACACCGGTGTTTGCATGGCCGTGGCTTTAGTCCACACTCATTCAGATCTGAAATGAAGGGTACAAGGGAAGAGGGTGGGAAAAGAAAACATACAATGCATGCGTGACAAAACTACTACGTAGTTCAAGTTGTGCTGCAAAGAAGAAAAAATACGGCAATTAGCTTTTTATATGCAGCTCAGCTGATAGCAAGTGTCCAGAACATCCTGCACAAAGCACTGTTCATCTCTCTTGCCAAGTGGCTTATTTTCTTTGATTTCATAGGTATGTTTTCAGAAGTGACAGTATTAGTATTAGATTAATAGAACAGATGCCAACCATTTCATTAGGGAACACACAAGCTCAGACTGCTCACATCTTGCCACTACTCAAGTTGATGCCATGTCCAGGACCAGCCAGCACTCGGGAGGAGCAGGAGGAAGGAGAAAGCAAATATCACCCTGCAATCAGTGATTCTGATACCAATTCAGGGATTTACTATCATGCTTCAAAATTAGTTGCAGATGAAGGTAGGAAACCTGATGCTAACCTATTTTAAGCAATCTCACAATGTATTACTACCTAAAAAATACTAAAAAAAAGTATGTGTCATCAGTTAGATTTGTCAAGGACTATACATGAAGGCCTGTATGTCAGGTTTACAATTTAATACATAATTCATGACTTAAACTGAAAATATTCAGCCTAAAATTTTCCTATTAGTAAACAGGGCTTCCAACAAGAAGTAAAGATTGAGCGATTTCCTTTGGGATTCTCGTCCATGAATAGGAATTGATTTTATCTGAGTAAACCAGAATAATTTGCTACTTAAGTTATTTGTGATGAACAAAGGTGAAAATAATAAATCTATTCCCAAATCCAGCCAGTGAATACTTAAAAAACTGAGTTACCAATCCTCATCTCTAATATCGCACAATACTGTCTGGAGGTCTGTCACAGAGGGAGAATCACCATTATTTCCAGAACTTTCCAAAGAGCCATCTCCCACTATTAAGCACTATCTCTGCAATCCATGTAGCAGAAGAGTGAGCCTTGGGGTGCCTACTATGTGGTAGACCCACACAAATAGTAGCCACTTCATAAAATAACTGAGAAGGGAGCACATGCTTCCTGTGGACTAGAGGCAGATGCTCAGGGTTAAGATGTTAAAACAGAAAGACAAATTTACCTTTGGTTATAATAAAGTCAGTAATTCGTTGCTTGCTTTTCAGACTATAAAGTAGAAAAGATGGTCTACACATAGTAAATGGAGTGAGGAAAGTTACATTCACTGTGGAGATGAAATTAGAGAAAACATTGCTTCTAGACAGCTACACTTAGAATTTTTCAAATTCCTACTGTTTGGATTTCAAACTCATCCTGGAACACTGTAATCCCTTGATTTTAGAGAGCAACATTCTTCATCTTATTCTTTTCAGGTCAAAATATTTTTAAACGGCATTCTAAAAACAGAAATATTTTCCGTTCCTGTTATGTCACTGCTGTTCCCGAGAGCTCCTAACTGTGTATATGTATATCATAAAATCTGTTGTCTTCTGACCTACTTTGTTCTCATCTTCATGGGATCAAGGAATAGCAAACTTCTCTTAGCAGCACCAAAAACAAGCTGCTTTTTTCCCCTTTCTTGTATAAAACATACTAGAAGTAGGCAGCTCCTGACACACATTATAACTGTATGAACATATTTATTAAACGTACAATGTGTCTGTTAAAAAAGTCATTGTTAAATTCAAAAACTCTGTCAGCATTTGATTTCAATTCATAAATGTATCCCCAAGGAACCCACACTATTGAATATTCTGAGGTTCACAGACAACCATCATTCAGATGTAAAGTAAGAGAAAGCAAAAAGAAAGAGAAAAAAGTCATCTCAGTCTAAAATATCTCTATTCTTCCTCTTTTGTACAACAAGCATCACTTTACAAAATAAATGCATAACAAAGCTAAGTATAAAACACTTAACTAGAAGTAGGGACAGAATAAGGAACAGTAACGCTGAAATTAAGTTAGCAGAGCAGGATTTTAACAGTGTTTTATGTTAACTTCTAAGTTCAGGTACTCCTGAAGACTTAAGAACCATCTTGCACTTACTTCCAGAGTTATGACCACAGACTCAAAGTTGAAAATCATAAGAATTTATGACTGTTCTCAGTTTACTATCCTGTGTAAAGTCTAGATTACATTATGAGCCTTAAATAACTGGATCTTTCTATAGGACTCTGAATTCTACACCACTGTTTGGTACTAAATATTCTCAGTACCGAAATGAAAGCTCTGGTACTGACAAATAGACAGCTATTAGTAACATACTCTGAGAATAACATGATATTAAAAAAGCAGGCACAACCAACTGTATTATGATATCATATCACATGCTTTCTATTTGTGGAATTTTGGCTTAATTAGTCTATTGCCTTCATTTCATTATATTTCTGTGAACAAATGCTGTCAGATTCCTTTGATTCACAGCTTTAAAAAGATGCTGAAAGTAAAATGCTGGTGCCTTGAAAAAGTAAAAATTTTTGAATTTTTCTGGTGTAACAGAAATATAAGTGTCAGACAGCAACAACAAGCTGGATACATAACTCCTAAACCTCATGTTAAACCTAAACCTCAGGTGTCACCGACTTTCAGTTCTGACTTTGAAATTGGCTATTGAGAGAATGATGCTTTTAACCTTATGGAGTCAGAATGAATGCTACTGGTCAGGAAAACAAGTACTACTGTCAGTGCTATGGCTGCTTAAGAGAAAAGACAGCCTTGAAACAGATCAGGTGTGTTAAGAGTGTA
Source organism: Pitta sordida (assembly GCA_013390025.1). Lineage (NCBI taxonomy): Eukaryota > Metazoa > Chordata > Aves > Passeriformes > Pittidae > Pitta > Pitta sordida. The sequence continues at coordinate 47,115 of WEKX01001294.1, forward strand.
CTACTCAACCCACCTAATTTTCCCCGAAATGCAACTTCTTTTCAGCAGCGCAGACAAGCATATTCTCAGAAAACACATGACAAGCACCACTCAGTTCCCGAAAAGGCGCATTCTACGTTACTGGCAGGTCCTACTGCTCCTACAGAAAGGCCTGTATGAATATGCTGATAGCTCTCTTGATCCACCTCCACGCACCCATGATCCACAGAAGCCTATTTCCCTAAGGAATGTCCGGATGTACTCCACATGGACGGCGGGAGCACTGGAGCATTCCTGCTATTTATATATTTTTATCTGTCTGCATGTTTCTTGTTCCTTAAGTAAGAGCTACTTTTCAAGAACAGGCTCAGGCTAATGTTAGCAGCAAAAAAAAAAAAAAAAAAA
>WEKX01001294.1:51924-80347 GCA_013390025.1 Pitta sordida
GGGAAACTGCCCCACGAAAGTGAGGTAAGTGAGGTCAGGCAAGCGCTGTGTGCTCGAAGGGGACAGCTGTCACTGTGCCAGCAGGAGGCTTCTGTTTCCCCATCCTCTGGGACCGTACGGGCAGCGCTGCCTCTCCCAGGACCACTAGATGTTAAAGGGAAGGAAACTCCAATACTGACCCAACGCCCCCCCTCCCTGTGCCTCGGGGACACCCCTTCCCTGCCACAGAGGAATGACGAGCATTCGTGGTGCCAGCAGCCAGGTTTCCGAGCCCCCTCTGACTCGGGAGACTCCCCCTCTAAGAATCTGTGGGCTTCTCCAGGCTGCTGCGACCGCGCGCTCACAGCCAAAAACCTGCGCCACTGCCCCCTCCCCCCGACCCCGGTGCTCATGCCCGGGGCATCCCGGCATGGCATGGCCACAGGGCCAGCATGCCACACCGGGGCTGCCAACGCACAACGCCTGGTCCGCCAGGGCTGCCAGCACGGGCTGCCAGCACTTTTAGAACTTCAATAATGAAAAAATAGGCATTGTGTTTGAAGAAATATAAGAATTAGTGCACAAATTTAGTTCTACTGATGTATGATTAACTAACAGGAATATTTTCACAGTGTAATGTGAAATCCTGTAAAGCTCCAGAAACCATTTGACAGATGAACATTTTAAACAAAATTTGCAAGTCCTTTTTATTTGAAATGTTTTTCTGTTACCAAACATACTGTTTAAAACTACTGGAAAAATGACATTTACCATGCTCTAAAATATTTTTTTATCATTACATGTTAAAATTCAGATGCAAAATTCTGGTGAGTTCACTTCAGATAAACAGAAATCAGAGGGTGGCATAAGTTGAATAGCCTGTAATCAAGATTTATCTATTTACCCTGGCTTTAAAACAATTTATAAACTTACAGTATACTTTGGAATTTGCAAAGTAACTAACTAGATTAATTAATTAATATTAATTAATCTGACAACAGGCTTTATCATAAAACAGGATGTATTAAGGACATAATTTAACAGAAATCTGTCAGAACACAGTCAAAAATGTAGCCTGTATTTGAGCCAAGCTGTTCAAGAGAATTAAACAACTTTAAAACAGAAACAAGAGATTAGTTTTAGTTGTGGAGGAACTATGGAAACACATTTCTGATGTTCTAAATTCTTTTCCAAAAGATTCAAAGCCTCCAGAATCAGCAATTCTTGCAAATACATAGAGAGAAGCAACTGTTAGCACAGAAGGAGTCTGCTCCAATTTTAGGACTGCATTTGCCCTTTATTATCAGGCATTTTTTTTTGTTTAAAAACAGTATATACATATGGTCAGTGACGTCTTCTGAGAACACAAAATCTTATTTTAAATCTACAGAACTGCTCTTGACAGATCTTCCGAATATAAAGTCTCTTTCAAAAAACTGGGCTAAGGAATATCTTAAAAGACAAGAGAAAAGGATGTTTCTAGTTAATATAAGATATAAATACAGTGAGCCCCCGCGTATTCGCTATCCGCTATTTGTGGGTGATTTTTCCACGAGCTGTGAGACTTCTGCACATGCACAGAACTTACCGCAGCCTCAGTGGGATCGGCCCCCAGCTCTGCCACTCGCGGTGTTGGGTCCACACCGCCCTCCCCTCGCACAGCCAGCCCCATCCCTGCTCCCCCCAACCCCAGTCCCGTCCCCGTCCCGCTCGCTTGCCGCCGCTGCCCACACCCCCACCTCTCCNACCTTATTAGGGGAGGGGGCGTGGCTACAGGCGTGGCGTACTCGACTACGTAGTGGGTTCACTATCTTTGCGGATTTCACAACTCATGGGAGGCAGACCAGACCCAACAGCCTGCGAGTAACAGGGGTTCACTGTATATGTATTTATTTTTCCAATAAACACTCTCCAGAAAGAGAAATGGGATTCAGATTCAGAAACCTCTCCTTGAAAGTGTAAGGGATATGGGTGGCTAAAAGCTGTTTCAGAAAGGATGCTGTGCTATATGTAAAAGACAGACGTGACTGAAGAGCAACTGGCATATCATGAGAAACGTCTAGAACATTTGACTTGGAAACATTTTTGCTTTTTTAATCACTCTGATCATAAACAGAAAGAATTTTCTTTGTGTAGAGGCCCATTTAGCCACTGACATCTTAGACCCAAGTCTAATTGGAGTGATGGTGGTGAAAGGGAACCTATGAAGGCCAACTTCAAAGTCCTAGAGAAAAAAGAAAAGATGTGATCTAAACTACAGGAGAGAAAAATAAATTACTATAAATATGTTTTTGAAATCGTTCATGACATTTCAACTGCACTTTAGAGAAGATCCATATTGCAAAGCGAACTACATTTATTTAAATAAGTTCTTTAAAAAACACAGTGTACCATGCGATTAACTTCATGTGAAGTAGCTGAACTTGTGGCAATTTCATTTTAGCTGACTTTTATGCTTTTGTCCCTCTCTCGACTGTACATTAGCAGCACTTCAAATACAGGGGAAAAAAATCTCATACTTGAAGACAGACAGCCTTATAAAATTCAGAAATTAAATGAGATTTTAATTTCATTTAGAAATTAAAATGTTCCGCTAATTCAAAAGGCCAAATACAGGTTCACACAGGTTATTCCGAGGTGGAAGGAACCCACAAGGATCATCCAGACCAACTCCCAGGTGAACGCCCACCCAGGGATCGAACCCACAACCCCGGAGACATGGGCACCATGCTCCATCCATCTGAGCCTCCCATCATCTAGACCATGTCACTGAGTTCCTCATCCAGGCTTTTCTTAAACACCTCCAGGGATGGAGACTCCACCACCTCCCTGGGCAGACCATTCCAATGAGAGATCACTCTCTCTGTGAAAAACCTCTTTCTAACATCCAGTCTAAACCTCCCCTGGCATAGCTTAAGGCCATGTCCTCTTCTGGTGCTGGCAGACTGAGAGAAGAGATGCACACCTCCCCAACTGCAACCTTCCTTCAGGTAGTTGTAAACAGCAATGGGGTCACCTCTGAGCCTCCTCTTCTCCAGGCTGAACAATCTGAGCTCCCACAGTCGCTCCCCACAGGGCATGTTCTCCAGTCCTTTCACCATCCTTGTTGCCCCTCTCTGGACCCTCTTGAGCACTTCAACACCTTTCTTACACTGGGGAGCCCAGAACTGGACACAGTACTCAAGATGTGGTCTGACGAACGCTGAGTACAGGGGAATGATAACTTGCCTGGTCCTACTAGCCACACTGTTCCTAATACAGGCCAGGATGCCCTTTGCCCTCTTAGCCACCTGGGCACATGGCTGGGTCATATTAAGTTTCCTGTCAATCATTACTCCTAAATCCCTCTCCATTTCACCACTCTCCAGCCACTCATTCCCCAGCCGATAGCGATTTATGGGGTTGTTATGCCCAAAGTGAAGAACCTGGCACTTGGACTTTTTAGATCTCATACTACAATTATATTCCCACATTTGTGAGAAACGGGTAATGTCAGAGGTCTCGCGAAATGTCAAGCTTGCAAATACGTGCAGGTCATTAATATGCATGCAGGTCATGCCCGTTGCTCCACCCTCAGCCAATCAGGAGCAGTGGGGAGCCTCTTCGACTCCTCCCCACGGGTTCTCACAGCACAGGGGAGGAAAAGGAAGCATTTCTGTGCCCTCTCTGCCTGGGGAGACCTCCCCCGACAATCCCTAGATTTCCCTTCAGCCACGCAGCTGCTGACCGTGCGTACTCAAAGACCAAACCCCGCGCAGCTGCTCCCACCCCCTCCCCAGCCTCAGTGCTTGTGCCTGCTGCGCACTGGCCCCGCGCACCGTGGGGGGGGGTTCAGCTGCAGCAGCAGAGTGCACATGTCCCACTGCCCACGGCGGCCGGCCCCACTTTCCTGGGGCACTTCCCTTCCCTGCCTGTAGCCATGGAAACAGTAACACGCGCCCAGGAGGGGTCAGTCCCCAGCTGGGATTAGAGTAACAGGGGACAGCGTGACTCCTGGCCCTCCCCGTGGGACCGGGCCAGCACCACCCCACAGGGAACTCCGGCACCACCTCTCAGCAGAGCAGAAGCACTGCACATGTGTCGGCTGGGGAAACTCACGAATGGCTGAAGCAAAATTACGAGAAATTTTCCTTGCAAATCCATGGGGTCGCAATTCAGAGGTCACAATCCTGTGGGGATGTACTGTATTAGAATCTGCAGGTCATATATCATAATTTTTAAAATTTATATTCAGAAGAAATATCATACAATTTCTACAGATATGAAACATGCAACACAGCCCATGTTATTACATCAAGAAATTGGACCTATGGGATGTCCAAGATCTACTCCAGCACTTATCAACAAATGTAGCTCCACACTATGCAGGATACAATGACTTGCATGACATACAGGTGGGTAACTGCTGATCCAGCCGACCCCCCCCTAGTCTCAAGATAAAACTAAGAAATATACTTGAATCACATGACAGATATGTCTCTTTTCTGTTTTTAAAAGTATCAGTTAAAGAAGATCTCAGTCCCTCAACAGCCTACAGCTCAAGAATCTCAACTACCCCAAGGAAATCTTCCTAATGATGAGAAAACCAGTATCCATAAATGCAAAGTCATCACAAAATGCCTTTTGTGTGTGTGTGTGTGTATGTAGGTATTTGGAAACCTTTCTTGCTACCAAACACTGTACTTGAAGAAATTCTACGTATTAGAGTACATCCATACACTTCAGCTACTTAAGCATTTGCATATTATTTATACACAGATGAAATTCAATAAAAAGTTACAACTGAAGAATTTCTATACACAGGAGAGAAACCCTTTGCAATGAATATAGCAACATCCATAGCTCGGCAGCACCAGATAAATCTCACAGAATTTCCTATGAGGAATCAAGCCACGCGCACAAAAAAACCCTCATATACCCTCCCGTTAACTTTAAAGGGGAGCTCAGGACTTAAGAATGAGATGGTGCTCAGGCAAAGCTGCATGCCTGGCTAGGGTTCCACCAGGGACATCTCTATTCCCTTCCCACTGATCCCTCCCAGAGTGACCAGGCCCAGAGACGTGGGCCAGCTCTGGCTCTGCCACCAGCAGCCGGCAAATACTCCCTCCCTTCTCCAAAGGAAGAGCTGGTACCCTCACTGACTCCCAACTATTCTACTTATTTGTTCTATTTGAACACTCTTAACAACAAGATCCAGGTATAAAAATAAGCTAAATCCTGATTTTCAGCATTTCATTTAATAGCATATGACTATTTAAGCTGTTTGGTATGAGTCGGGGCATACACTACGTGTGCGGAGGTGACTGTGTGTCTTCTTTTAATCTTCCAGTCTACTTCTTTTCTTGCAAAATTCCAGATACAATACAGCAGAATATTTCAGTTGCTCTGCTCACACACAAACACATGGAGCTTATCCATTTTTTAAACAGAAGTATACTCACAAATAGCAGGGAATAAAGTCTCCCAATTACAGAATCACAGAATTAGTAAGGTTGGAAAAGACCACAGAGATCATCGTGTCCAACCTATCACCTATCATCTGTTACCTAACCTGTGACCTAACCTGTTGTCATCCTGCTACCAACACACCATCCTACCAATAACACGCTATCTTTATATCTAGGTCATACTGCTAAGTACAGCATCCAACCTTTTCTTCAACACCGCCAGGAACAGTGACTCCACCACCTCCTTGGGCAGCCCATTCCATTGAGAGATCACCCTCTCTGTGAAAAAGTTCCTCCTAATGTCCAGTCTGAATCTCCCCTGACGCAGTGTTTTATGCATCTTGGCATTTAAAAAATTCTTCCACAACCAAGAAAGTACCATTTCTCACCAATCATCTCACATTTGCAATGACTGAAATAAGTCCTGTTAATGGATTTCAGTCTGTTATGTAATAGAGACTTGCTTCCCTACTAGGCAAAAAGGAATTGTACACAGTGGAGAGCTACACTAGGCTGAGAAAGTCACTCTCTTACACACTTAGGGCAATGAAACACAGAAGATAAGAGCACATCTGTTTTCATCTTTAGTCAAATGTTGCTTATTTATTTACACTATAGAATAAACTACAACTAAACCTTCCCTTTCATTTTGTTGACCAATTCATTCAAGAGACATCAGCAAATGAACTCTGGACTTATGATTATTCATTTCAATTTGATAATTTTAAATTTTGGAGGGGGGACCCAGATGTGAAGACATGCTCTGTTTCAATTCCCATTAACTTCGATGAAGTCAAAGAGGTACCCTAAAGCCTTTTATTCAGCCATAAATTTAAGTACTTAAAAGGTTGGCAAGAACTACCTTTTTCCTCCAAAATAAGGTGACAAATACCACATTTCAAGTCTCACTGAAACTTCAGGACAAATTAAACTTTCTGCAAAAATAACACAAGGAACTGAAATGTTAATGAGTGGTTTGGGCTTGTGATTAGTTGTTTGGGGTTTTTTTCAAGTGTAGGAGAGAGGAAGAAAGAATTTCTGGTGAAATGCACATGCTGCTAGCATGTGTTATGCTTGTGTAAAAGCCAGAAACCACCAATCTTCCCAGCCACTGCTTGCTGCTGGTGGTATTTGTGCATGACTCAATCATTCTGAATTACGATTTTTTAATTGTTGCATAAATACAAAAATTAAAACCACATTCAACCTATCCATTATGCATCTATAATGCTGGTTTTTCGAATTTCATTTGTATTTTCTCTCTGCACACAGCTCCCTCAGAACTGCTTTGGAAGTACCCTTGGGCTTTGTCGGTTCCTCTGCACTAAGCTGTCCACCTTTTGAGGGCATGGATGATTACCAGATGCTGGCCCCTCTATCCCTTCTCATCTAGAATTTTAATGTTAATGACTTGTTTCTTGATTACGAAACACCAGTGAAGTTCTAACCAGATGGTTGCAATGCATGGTTCCTACCTAACTCCTCTTCATTTGTGGCCAACAATGGAACTCCACTAAGAAAGCTCAGCAGTTTTATCTTTAGCAGTTTTAATTTGTTTTTTCCAAAACTCCCTAACTATGTCTCTCATCAAAACAGGATTGAGTGTAATTTTTTATTCTTTTTCTCTGCTTTGCCTCTTAACCTCTGTTAATGTTAATGGAGGGCTTCATTTACAGAAGTTGTCCTCAGAGTATTTAATTGCATATTTTCTGCATCCCTCCACTGAAATCTCCAACAAAATGCCAAGCTGCAGATATCTAGCCTGTCCTTAAACTTATTTTTCACTTCTCTGAAGTCTAAAAATATACACAAAAATACCTGCATCTGAAACAACAATCCATGCAGACCATCTGCCTGAATGGCCTTGCTTCTGCCCTCTCTTCCCAAGTAACATAGAGCCCCTTATTTATTCTAACTCCAGATCCCAGTTCCTGAAAATTCAATTTGCTCAAACCAACATTTATTGGATCCTCTTATGCTGTTGATTGCAGAACAGATTTCCAATCATAAGATTGCTACTAACGTTCCCCCAGTGCCAACTTTATAACAAAACCTGCATATTGGTGAAAGAAATTTTCCTCTGGTGCCTCCTCCATCTAAACCTGGCTGCCTCTCTCTAGTGGTGCTAACAGACCACAAACTCAAGTTCTACCATACTTTTCTTCCTCAGTGTCAGCTTCTGCTCACATCTGTCTCTTTCCATTTAGTTTTTGCAATTTTTTGTAAATTATGCAATTTCATAAATGCACACTCAGGAAAATTAATCTGCTTTATTCACAGTAATATTGATCTAGGATACCAAAGATATGAACTAATTTGTAAAATAAAATCACTGTAGCTCTTTCAGAGTTACATATTTACTTTTTGTTCAACTACTTAGAAATGCAGTGGAATTCATAAAGCTTAACCCACCTCACAGTCATTAGGAGGTGGTAAACACATCATATCCATAACTCACATTACAGAATTATTTCTAAAAAGGTGGCTTTGCTTCCCAAATAAGCATATATTAGTACACTTATATACCTCTGCAGAGCTTAGTAAGCCTTTGGCAACTGGGTATTAATTTTCAGATAATTTCATCCGCACAACATTCCTTACTCTATGTTTTGTGAAGATAATAAATGTCCTTGACCAACTTTCGTAACTAGAAACCAGTAATATCAGATAAAATGGTAGAATCTAATGCCTGAATATTTTTTCACAAATTACGTACTTGCCCTTATTTGTGACATTGATAACAAATATTGTCGAATGCACGCTTAAGCTTCCATCTAAAACATAGAGTTCCATTAAGCATGCAGCTCCTAATTTTTCATGCACAACTACATACTACATTTCCCTGGGTAAATCAGTTACTCAGTTTGCACATACGACTCCAGTAACAGCACATTACCATGACAAACTGCAACCCGTGTGGGCTTTTCATTGCAGTCAATTCTTTGCTTGACTATGACCGCTGCCAAATGTGTTTCTAAACCCCACAGAACAAATTCAGACCCTGGTTCAAGAATGTCTTGCTATTCAGAACAGCACTAGAAAGCACGCATAACTTACACATGGGTAACACTGAAACCAACAGGATTTAATGAAGTCAGTAGAAGTTAATCCAATGCTTATACACTTTAATACTATTTTTAAAAATCAGAAGGAGCCTGACCTAAAACATGCAAAATTAGAAAACTAAACAATATTTAATGCTTTGTCAATCTTTTCATGTTTGCATTTCAATTGTTCATTACATTTGCTTAAAGAATAATGCTCTATCATTTCAAATGTCTGTTCCACACCTGAAATCTTCCTATGTGACTACTGAATTCCAACAGATAGCAGCAGGCTGGCCATGAGTGTCTCCATATGTAGCAGCAGAAGACAAACGGGATCCTACTGCTATTTTATTTATTCAAATATAACACTCATTGGATTCAGCAGAGTAACTTCAGTATCACAATAACCTGACTTTCCCAGACAGATGAATAGCTGATTGCTTTTCTCCCCCATGTCTGAAGACCAGCACCTCTGCCACAGGGACAAGCAAACAAGACAAAACAATTCCTTAGCAGCAGCAGCAGACTGCAGCCCTGGGCAACAACACAAACTAGAGCTGGTTCCATTTTTCTCTAACATGCCAGGTTTTACACTGCTGTAGATCAGGGGCTCGAAGTTTCCCTGTGCTGGGAACCACAACCTTTAGTGGAAGTTCAAAGCAGTCAAAGGGGGGCAATAAGTGCCTTAGCCATCCCAAACTAACCTCCCACTACATGGTTATACACTGTGAAAGCAAATTAGGCCTCCTAAGTCTGACAGCTTGTAAAGAAGATGCTGAAGGTACAAACAATTAGCAGGAAGGAAAAATACTGCCCAAGGCTTGAGGATAAAATTTTAAAAAAGCACAAAAGTGAAAAGGAAAGTGTAACAGTTTAGAAAATAAATATCTCCTTGGATAGGTGTCTGGGCTAAAAGAGCGCTATTTCCTTCCCCCCCCTTTATCGACCCCAAATTAAATATTTTTAAAATGAAAACAAAAAAAATCGTTATCTCCTTGTCATATATAACAAATTTCAGGTAAACTTAGGACTTAGAGGCCACAACTCCAAGTCATAATCTTGCCAAAATTATTTCAAGAAATATATTCAGCTAACCTTTGGGCTGGCACCTTAGGCTGGCTATTCTCTGCCTTAAGACGTAGAACGCTGCAAAACAAATATCCAAAAAAAGAAATTCCAGCTTTTTTTTTTTCCTGTCAGGAGGATGGACTTGGCTGGGGTTTTTATCAACTTGTTACATTCCTGGAGAATTACACACATTCAACATTCAGAGTTTTTCTGAAATAAAAAAAAAATCTGGTACACATTTAAAAATGGAAATACCTTACATCAGTACTTCATCATGAGATTTAACAAACACATTCTGTTACATAAGAAAAATTAAATATAATGATGTGATGCTATTCTTATTCAATCAACTAAGGAGTTACACTTTGTCATGTTTTATACGGCTCATAGTTGTAAAAATTGTTATGTTTCACAGTTCAGGTTCAATGTTTTCATCAACAGAACACAAATGCTTTTCTTAAAGATACAGTATATTTTCATTTAAATACAACTATATATTTGTAATTCAACGCTGCATCTCCAGAGAACAAACACAGGCTAAGCATCTGGATGCTAATTTGAGAGCAATTAAAATAACACCCATTTATAAGTATCTGTACATCTGCAACCAATAAACATGTTGGCATATAAATTTATTGGCCGTTGTTATAATGTTTAAAAAGTCTAATGTCATCTAAATTAAAACTAATACTTAGAGACCTTTTCCGCTCTTACTACCACATGAAACAAGATCTCCTACAAAATTTACATAAGATAGTCTGAAACATGTACGTATCTACATTTCTATTTTAAATCCATTTATTTGCCAATACATTTAATGTTAACAGCACAGCTTGTCAGGCCACATAGCCTTACTACAGAAGACTGGGATTTAAACAACAGCAGCTCTTTGTCTATTAAGTAGCATTTGCTCAACACTTATGGGTTTTCTTTGACTGCAACTTATACTGGTTTAAATTATTTTAACCGGGAAGTCCCTTAACATTTGTTCCAGAGGAGGGAGGCTCCCCAGGTTGTTGCTGGGTTTTCAGAGAAGCTCCAAATACAAATATTTAAGTTGTAAACAGTCAAATTATGTTACTGTTGAGATTTTCCTGGGAAAACGTAGGGTGTGAAACTACTATTCCACCTATGAAATGCAGGAGACATGCAGCAGGGATGTAGGAAAGGATACTGTATCTTTAACATAGTAAAGTCGTAACTGCTTTAAAAGCATAAAGGTTCTAAACTGATAAAACCCAACAGAATAAAAATAGCAAAACTTCATTTTTTTTTTCTTGCAGAGTAGTATAAAGCAGTATTGCAATTCTGTATAAATAGCCTTTTCTTTGAAAAGTACTGGGGATGCACAAAAATATTGGTAATTTTCAAAGAAGCAGATATTCTCCATATCAATATTCACCAACCATCACAAACACAATCTATTAATACAGATTGTGTGCTTTCAACCACAAATTCAATCACAGAACTCTTATTGCCTTTAAGGATGTTTCTGCTGACCAGTCCCATAGAAGCCAGTATGTTCACAGCTCATTATTGGCACAATTATGGTTTTATTTTTGTGCATCGTGGACTATACAGAATTGCCATTCCCATCGAAAGCCTTGTTACGTGTAAGAAATAGAAGTCCTAAGTAGCTCATGGCCTCTTCTCTCATTGATGTGTGGGATGATTTATATGGGTAAACTTGCATTAACATTAGCTATCAAAATAAATCTCCTTCTATGCATCAATGAGAGCACAGCCACCTTTTCCTCCCCCTCCCACCCCTTGCATCTCTGTAAATGGATTGCACAAAACAGATGGATAGTCTTTAAGCTCATTAGGACAGGAGCAGCAGCACAGACACTAAGTTTCTTCACAACTGTTATAAAAGGCAGCAGCATGCACAGTTCCCAGCCAAGCACTCAGTCATGCCTGCATCTGCTATGTATCAGCTTGTATAAGTTCCTTTCTCTTACAAGTCCTCCTAAGAACTTCCTGAAATCGGATACTTTCTACTAGGCTCGACTAAATCTAAATGGTAACCTGACATCGTTCAATCAACATTTTTTTAGTGATGCAAAGCCAAGGGGAAGTGTGAACTGACGGTCTGACTTTACTGTATACCTTTCTGATTGCTCTGCCCCTGAGCTTTTAAGCCAGTTGTCACGGGTTTAGTGTAAAGTGGTGGGAAACTGCTTTGTCGACTTATTCTGGATTTGCTCCCTAGGTAGAACACTCAAACCTCAGCACAGTGAGAAAACGAGATGGAATTACAACAGGTGATACTCTGAAAGAACACACTCATCTTCACCACTTCTTTCTCAACAGATTTCATAGACTGTTTAAGGAGAACTTGAGAAATGAGTGAAATAAGCCAATAACATCACTGTATGGAAAGTCCATGTTCAGACAAAATCTGCTGACTCCAACAGTTATGCAGACTCCTGCAGAGAGGATCTGACAGTAGATCTATTTGTAGCAGCTGTAGATCTAGCCTTCTACCTTCTATTCTGTACATACATGAACAAAATAAAAGGAACCATTTTTGCCATCACCTCTAGCAAAGGAGTTGTCCAAACTGTAAACCAGAATGAGAATTCAACCATTTTATATTACTTCTCTTTTTTAAAAAATCTCGCTTTACCTTTTAGATCTATGTTAAAGCATTACCTCTTTCTACAGTTATTGGATGTTAAACTGCAGCTAAAATTTTGAAGCAATCTTTACATCTTTAGTGTACTCTGACTACATATAACTGTCATACAAATCAGTTACAAACACACGCAGCTATGTACAAAGCAGGTGTATTTCATTCATGAAAGATGTGTGGAAACGATTTGTACAGCTTTTGAAAGAACTACAGAGATATTTGTAAGCCAGCTACAAGGAAGGCAGGTAGACCATGAGTTTAAGAACAATTTTCAGGAAACCAGAATGGATTAGTGGCAAAAACATACATAAACAATTATTTCTCAGATAATCCCTAGCATGGCCTGTTGGAAACTGAAGGGAAGAACTTTCACTTTCATCTTGGAGAATAAAAAGCACCGTACTACTTCTTACACGCACAAGTCTCTGCATGAACTGAGTGCATCTCATCTCATATTTCAGTTTTCTGATAGGCTAACTGGGTTCAGGATGTGAATATATACTCTGCAAGGGTTGATTATCAGCAAGGGTCAGTCAGTAGTGGTTCCAAGGACTTTCCTGCTGTTTTGCCTACTTCTGACCAAGAAGAGACACTTGGAAATCAAGGTCCAGAATACCCGTTTCTTGAGAAACACTCAGAAAAATGCTCATCCCTGACAGCAGAACACTGTCACAGACATCTTATTATTATTAAAATGAAGGAATGGATATGAGTGTTTTCTATTCTGCAGTTGACATTTCTGATCCAGCTCAAAGAACTGAGCTTCAGTCCTACCACTGCTGGAAATTCTCTCCCCTCACATATTTCAAACAATGAAAATCAATGCTGAAAAACACATTGGGAAAAAAAAAAAAAAACCAAAAAAAACCTTAATGAGCTTCCTAAGGCACATAGAAAGTGCATTCATACAAGATGCAGGCAATGATGCATGTCCCAGCTTGGTTCTCACTGTGTCATTTAAAGCCCATCGAATGGGTTCTGGATTAGGACAACATATTTAGAACAGATGCAGTTTCCTTACAATGCAAAAGGATTTAGAAAATAAAATGCACTATTGATATCTGCTCTCATCAGAAATACTTTGTCACAAGATGTCATCTCCCCTGCTCTGAGAAAAGAAATCCAGAAGAAACTCTTTCTACCCTGACTTTTGCTCTGGCTTATAGTTTTACTGTGTGCACAACAATAGCACATAAAAAAGCAACTCAACAAACCTCTGTCTACACACAACTCATTAAGTACTTTATCAACATACCAGAGGTGGCCTTTTGTGTTATTACTCCCACTTAGAGCTATTACTCACACTTCTACTAATTAAGGTGCAAGTAAATCCCACAGGCTGAGCAACAACATGGGATTTTTGGACTAATTTCAAATGGGATACACCATACCTAACTTTAAAGGACTGATGCTTTGAGTCCATCAGTGTAAAGGATCAAGTCTGTCGATGATGAGGCCACTTCACATGAACAAATAGCTGGTGCTTAAACAACATTGCTACTGCTTCCAAATCAGCTTCTCTAGACACCAGCTTTAACTAATGAAAATGGTTTATATGTCAAGTAAAAACTTCAGAAAAGCTACTTGGTTATGTGAATGATTAAATATATCCACAGTTGCAAATCTAGGCCACTATGTAACTGTGGATGGATATTCAATTTACAAAGACTAAGAAATGCCAATGAATTTGTGTTACATTTGTCCAGCCCCTTTGAAAATATGGCTATATTTGTAAAATCTCAGAACGCATCTAGTTGCCTAAACCTTGACCTTACTTTGGTGTTCACAGCATGCAAGAAAAAAAACAAACAAACCAACAAAAAATCCAACCTGTTTCAAAGTTCTTGACTATTTCAGTTGGAAGGACTTCTAAGCAAGGGCACTTGTGAAGGGAATTTCATGTTACTGAAGAGCAAGTATTCCTACCAGCTGAGATTTTATAGCTGACATGCTTTGGAAGCAAGTTTATAGACAGATCAAACCTACACACACAAGTCTTGATTGTTGTAATTTAATAAGAGGAGCAAGAGGAGGTTCTAAAGGAAGAGTGTAAATTAAAGGAGGGGCCCTGTTTCAACATTTTCCTACATGTTTATAAGGGCAGAAGGCACCGAGTTATGCTGATTTGCGTTACCAAGCAGCAGTAAGCACGACTATGACCTGTGTGCACTCCTTTTGTCAGTCAAAGGCACATAAAAGGAGTAACTCCACACTACACAAAAACAAGTTTAGCTAACACAGTTCAGTTTCCATTTGCAACTACATGGATGGATTATGGATGAGAGATCAGGAGCATGGAATCACCAAGGCTTAATAAATTACCACTTGTCAGCTATGCCACACTCTTACCCTGTTAGAGCTGACATATACAGGCTTAGACATTTGTCACAATTAAACAATTACCTTAAATCACAGAGTTGGTTTAAACTAACATTTTTTTCTCAATATGGGAGCAGAAGGCATGCCCACATACATTTGGTGGAGCGGCTCAACTGCAGAGCAGAAAACGTATCCAGCCATGTCAGTGACCACTTGCCCATGGCTCATCATGGTTCAGACCTCTCTCTGAACTGTGACAACCTCGTCATGTATCATAGTCTATATGCTTGCTACACTCTGGCTCCAGCAGGGCTCTCACCGTACATTTGTTGTCAGAAAGATAAATTCAGGGTAATTAGTGCCCACACGGTAAATTATGCATGAGTAAGCAGGTGAGAGTCCAAAGGTGCTGCAGCATTTTCAGCCATACTAAGGATGGCTCAGTCTAGTTTGAAAAGAAGCAGCTCAAGCTCCCTAAAGAGCTCAGCATTAGTGCCTGAATATGTTGGAGTAATTTGTAAATTTGGTCTCACTACTAATTTTTAAGCCTGACTCCATACTTGTTTTCATTGTGTGAATATAACCTATTCTAGAAACAAAAAAGAAAACTTACATCTAGTAGATAAAGTCTGACATCAATTTATGCCACTCATTTCAGGAGCAGGACTAAGAGGTTTGCTGTTGTCCATAGAGAAAGCAGAAGAAATAAGTGTGCACTTGGCTTTTTGGAAAACTTTCAGTGATATTCTTTTACCCAAGTGATATTCCTTTACCCAAGTGATATTCCTTGAGGCCAGGAATACTGCTTTCTGTGCCAGGTTAATCCTTCATACTGGGCACCACATTTCCAAAGCGAAGAGCTGACTACAGATTTTCTATTTGGCTGCAAGCACTAGAAAGATTCACTTTCATTCAGTGTAATTTCCTGCTTTGTGATAAGTCTGGAATTTTCACCACCCAAAACTGGGGCAGATTTTCATGCTTCACCTTGCTAGAAGTTTGCCTCCCATTTAAAACTGAGAAGGAGCTGCTATGGTTTTAGTACTTTTCATGCAGATACCTGAGACTCTTCTGAACCAGCAATTCAAAAATTATCAGTAGCCAGTATGCAAAAGAAAAATGGGAAAAAATGCCTTTAGACACCTAAGTGATAACTGCAGTCTTTTGAAAATCTGGTCCCAACTACTGGAAATTATGACAGAAAATATACCTCTACAGCTCTTCTAAATGTGCATGGAAAACAAATCTGTGAATAATGGACTAAAATGCAGTGGAAGGAGGCAAGAGAATTCACCCGACTTTAGCCTTAAGAAAAAAACAAAAAGAGCATTTATAATACAGTAATCCCTCAAATCTCGTGGGAGGTCAGTTCCAGAAAGATGCTGCAATAAGCAAAATCCACAAAGCAGCAGTAAAGACGGTAAATACAGTCAAGACCGTAAGGATGCAGGAAAAAACCCCACATGTATTGAAGTCGCAAATGGTGAATCGCAAAGTAGCGAGGGATTACAGTATCATGAAAAGCTGGCACTAAAAATGACCTTACTGACAAAACTCAAGGAGCAAAAAACAAAATATCCTTTCTGTGTATTATTATTTTTGTCTCATTTCCAATTTTTAGTTACGCATCTTTTGATAGCATCACTTCATGTTATTCTCATCTCCCAAGATTATAAAAATGCAGCCATAAATCAGAATTGGCAACAATGAGAATCAACTTCCACCTAAACTCAAGCTGCAATTTACGGTCATAGGAGACAACCTATCTAAGAAAGGGGCCACAGTAAGACAGTGGGCTGGCCTTTTTTGGGTTTGGTTTGGTTTTTTTAAACAATGCAAATTACTGGTATGGGCAGTTAAGCCTTCATAGCCTCAAACATTTAAACACACAATGATCTTCAAATAAAACTGCATTATGAAAGGCAGGCATCGATTCTATTGTCTCTGGAGTAGCCTCAATCAATCTGTTTCTTCTTCCTTCTTTATAAGTGCTCACCCCAAGGAAAGAACTACCTGCTACTAGTTAGGGCCCTAAAAATCAAAATGATTCATGATATGACCTGGGAGGTATCAACCTGAGAACTCTGCATGAAAAAGAAATAGTATCAGGGATGTTATGTTCCAGAAGTACTTCACATAGATTTTTACCAGTAATCTTATACACCTATTAAGTATTGCGAGCTTTTAACATACTTGGGAAGAAAGCAGCCAGTCTTGCTGTTTACAGATTTGAACAAAACCTTTGCTGAGAGTTGCACTGCTAATGCTACATCTACCTTTTCCCTGATATTTGCCACTTATGGTCACTGCCCTGCAGACTAAGCAACTTACAGCATTTAACACCTGTTTTACTTTAAAAATGGCTTGGCAGAAAATTATCTGGTTTGCATATGCTTGCATCTTAAGAAAAAATAAAAAGGTCCAGTGCTTATAGGTTTGCTCTCGCAAAAACTTTAGGGATGTCTCTCATGAATGCACTGTTAAACACATGAGTAAGCATTTCCAATCAAAGGCTGCAATTTTAACAAGCTGAGGTCCCTATAACACTCCTAACAATTTTAGCTTCAACAAGGTACTAGCTGTCACCACAGAATACTTTTTGAAGATGTAGTTAATGATGAAAGCAAATCTACTTGTTTATCCCCAAATTATATCAAAGATTCTAGATAGATGAGAGTTTCAGAGATGTTTTTCTTCACGTGTGACCCAGTAAAAGGATGCTGTCAGGCAGATTCATCCCTTAGTTTGGAAAGAACGTTTTAACTTAATACTGAGTGGAACACGTCCATCAGCTTTCTAAGTGCAATATCAATAATTTGGGTTTCCTTTCTGGATGCAAATATTCTCACTCTGCAGAGCTGGCATGGGATTGTAACATGACATGGCATAGTTACATCAGGTTAGCAGATCAGAGCATGAAACGAAGTGGAAACCAAACCCAAATTCTCATTGCCCTAACTCAAGTTTACCTTCCTTGATTGCAACCATTTTTAGTACTTTTGAAAACGGACAGAATTTGAACATGACAACATCCTTCTAAGTAAGTCAGACTCACACGTGCAAAAGCCTAAGCCCTGCGTCGAAAGAATGTGTGTGAACATGTGAAAGACGTGACTAGGTGTGTACAGGCCTTTTCTACAAGTGACTAGAAGCCCCAGCAGCAATGATACTCACGCTGGCATTGCCCCCAGGACACCCTGGCCCAGCCCCAGCAGCAGTCAATTCTCCTTCCAAACCGACAGAGTCCTGCAGAGGAGACTATTTGTCTGGGCCACCTGAACAACACAATTCAAAAAAGCTTGATGAAATATTTTGCAAGTAGCTAAAATCATCCTAGAGTAAAACAAAACGAAACAACAGCAAAACAAAAATATCCAAACAAAAAAAATCCAACAACCAACCAAACAAACAAAAAGACAAAGATGAGCAGAAAACCCTCCTGCATGGAGATACATAAGCTTTTTCTTAAAAAAAAGAGTAACTGCTCAGTAGGGTCAAGCCTATAATATTTCTATTATTAATACTTTGTTTAGTTCAAGAAACATGAATGACTGTAGGTGTAGAAGGGGAGAAGATAATTAGGGTAAATTAACAAAGCTTGAAAAAACTGACATGCACAGTACGCTCACTGCTGCCACTCCCAGGCTGGCATTGAACAGTTTCAGAAGTCTGAAACAGAATTTATAACATGGAATAAACACCATCCTGAAGTTTCAGCATTGGTTTATTTCACAATATACGGCCACATTTTCTGACTGATATGGCCAAGTTTTCTCACTGAAATGTTAAAGAAGAATCAAAACAAAAGCCTCCTGGGCTGTTAAGCAGAAATTAAACACAAGTGGAGAGCGGTAAGTCTTCCCTCGTTCCAAGGAAACGATACCGCAGCTTCAAGCAGTGATCAAATATTGACATGAATCGGTAATGTTCCTCAGCGACAAGCTGGAATCCCGTGAGCGCTGCATCTGAACAAGCCACAAAAAATAAATCCCTGGAGAGGGAGGGGGTCGATTCCCACGCTCCCGGCAGTGTCTGCTCCGTGTGGCGCCGCCGATCGCGACACCTGTCACGACACGGCGAGACCTGGCGGGCACGCGCGCCCCGAACTTCGTGTTAAAACTTGAGTCGCGATCTTCGCCATCGTCTGTTGCAAGAGCCTCCAGGCGTCAATAAGCCAATTGTATCTTTACAGCATGCGAAGTGCTCTGCTTTTTACTTCTCGCAGGACGGAGCCCTGCCAGAGCAATAAACCTTTTGGTTTGTTACACCTAAGCCCGTCTTTGGGCTGCCGAGCAACGCGCGGCATTCCCAAGGGCGAGGGGCGCCGACAGAACCCGCCCGACCCGCGGAACCCGCAGGCATCTCGTCACGGCTGGAGGGTGGGGAGCGCCGAGACAGGTCCGGCCGGAGGCAGCCCTGGGGGCTGGTGCCAGGCAGGAGCCCGCGGGCCAACACAGCGCCCGGCGTCGATTCCCCCCAGCCCGCTCGGGGAAAGCCCGGGCTCCCTCCGCTCTCCCCGCGGAGCCTCCGACCTGCCCGAGGAAACTCCGACTTCTCCCTGCCCGGCCGGTCCCGACAGCTGCCCCCGCTCGCCCCGCGCCTACCTTCTGTCAANCGTGGCCGGGCGGCCTCCCGCTGGGGGGCACCTGCAGAGCGGCGGGACACCTGGGGCAGGGGAGGGTGGGAACGGGGGCCCCACGAGGCAAAAACCGCAGTCTGAGGGCACGAAGGAGGGTGGGATTAGTTATTATAAGCTTTTCGAGCTTGAACTTCCTGAAGTAGGATGGCTACGCCCTCCTCTCTGCAAGAAAAGTACCCATCTAAAGCCAAGAGTGTTAGGATTTGACCGTCTTTAAATCAACCAAACTTCTTTCAACAAAGCTGTTTGAAAGAATTACAATATGTTTATGGTGGGGGGGTTCTTGCTCAAACACTCCTATTAAATAGCTCTCAGGTGTTTGCGTGTGCGACATTAGATGTCCCAGCCCTTGTCCAAGAAAAACAGAAGTTTAAACCCAAACTACACAGTGACATCCTCACTGCTACTGACAGCAATGACTGTATCTGAACTCTGTGTTAACATGTCAAAATACAGCCAGTATTTTTGTTTGGTTTCTATGAATTACAGTTCTCTGGACTTACCAAGGGACACTTTTAGTAACAGCCTGTCACCAATTTAGGGTCAGAGCCACTCTGAGATCGCTTTGATTACAGACATATGCAGACAACAACTTGGACTGGATTGCAACATGGGTTTTGATTTGTGCCTAAATCAGTGCTAAAGCCTGTCAGCTGTTCATACAAGGGTCTGGAAGTAGCTCAGGACCATAAAACAAAGATCTCTGGGTTGTGTTGTAACACAAAGCCAAAACCTTGAGGAAGCCTTTGGGTGCCAAACACAACTTAAAGCTTCAGATTTGAGCTGGTAGTTCCATACAGAGCATTTTCCACCTTCAAAACACTTCATAGATAATTCAACCAACACTGCACAAAGGTAACCACTTTTTGCACAAAATACAAATTATGCCAGTAAGTTTTCAAAAATCACACTCTCCCCAAAGTGGTTTTACCACTTTCTGCTCATGCAGGGCTCCCTCCAATGCTCCTTCCTCTCTTTTTGTCATCTTTTCATGACTAGATACTGCCATGTTAAGATTTCTGTCCACAGCCTCACCCCAGAACTTTTGAGACAGAGAAAAACAATTGTGAAAGTTACAAGGTGCTGATTCTGCAAGGTGCTTGTTACTTGTGCTCAGGTAATAAGCAAACCCCCTTAGACAACTCAGACAGGTATAAAAACAAAAACTAGGACCAAACCTGGTTTCCTTCATTCATATGAGAAGCTGATAGCCAAACAGTGAAGGCAACAACATGATGCCTTTTGGGAAAGACAGAAGAGTGCCTGGCTCATATTAGATCCTTGCAGAAATACAGAGCTGATTTCCAGCTCTTGACTGATTCTTCTATTGAATGTGTGATGTGGTATAACAAACAGTGCATAATGAAATCACTGTCAAGATTTAATGGGCAAAAAGGGGAAAATCCTATTTGTGTTAACCACAAGGATTTCTTTCTAGTGACAGTATCTGCCTGCATCTCTCCAACTTGCAGGAAAAAAGTCCACAAATTACACCACTGCCAAGTGCAGAACAAGTGCCAAAAGCAACAACACTGTGAAGTAAGGTCTAGGGCAACCTGAAACTTTCTCTCTGATGTCCACATCATAAACTCAATTCCTTTCGTGCAGTGCTGCATAATGGCACTTACATATACAGCAACTTTAAAGCACACGCTACTCCTTTAAAGCATGTACACTCACAAATGACAGTAAGATCATAATCTCTCCAGACTGCACTGAGTATTTAAGATTTCCTAGGCAGCCTGTTTGGCACTCTTGTATGTTAATTCTTGTGTGCTGGTCAGATGTGGTGCCTACTGCAATTAAGATTGTCTGCTCTTGGATAACTTCTGCTGCCTTTACAATTTGTTTAGGAATATAAGGTGACTGGTAGCTAACCAGTCACTGAAAGATCATACATTGCACGTCCATACCCACCAGTGGGACTGAACATCCAGTCATTTGTAAATTCATTTATTTCGGCAATGCTTTATCGATACTAGTGGAGTTTTCTTAACAAAGCAATTTCTCACATCCATTAGAGTAGGATTATCAAGTGAGCTGTTGAAGAATCAAGTATCTTGACAAGTCAAACGTGTATAAAGTTGTGTGGGTGTGCATCAAGGTACTTACTATATAAAAGATGGAGAAGTTGTTGGCAGTATTACTAGAAGAACTCTATGCCTTATGTTTAGTGAAGCAATATGAAAGTCTGACAAAACACAGAAGCCATAGGGTGGGCTGACCTGATGTTCATCAAGACTTACTTCACAACAGTGAAAGTCCAGAACCTGTCCATCAGACATTCAGATGGATGAGTAGAGCAAGTGTCCAAGAAAGTTTTTTTAAAGATACTGATGAAATACTTGGTTGAACACAAGTTATAGTCAGACTCGTAGCTGCAAATTAGCAACAATGAAAAAGAAACAGTATTTTGAACATCTGCCCTGCTACACATTCTTGTGTATAGAAATGTCAAAACACATGGCAAGGTAAATTTTGCCGGCAAAGGTGATCATTTTATGCAAGCATATTGATGCTCTTCAGTCCTCCAGGAAGATCTTCACGTATTTCATACCAAAGAAGCCACACTGTCAGCCACAACCCTTGTCTCAGACTTTCAGTCTCATGGATATATTGAGCTCAAGTTGAGCAAATCAACTTGATTTTCAAGCTAATTTTATGCAAATCAAGACCCAAATTTGTATGTTGATGACATGATATGCTGTATTAGGAGCAGAGAAGAGTCCAAAATACTTTCAGATGAAAATATTGCAGCTGAAAATACTTGCAGCTGACTGTGCCATTAACAAGTCCATTAGGTTCTGAATTATCTATAATTTCCCAGGGGATGAAGCCAGAGGTATATATTCTGTTGCTGTATTCTACACCATAAGTGATAAAGGCACATCTGACTGCACACAAAACTTTTGGTGATGAGGTGACAGAGAGTGAAGAAATGCTCTAAAGAGAGGGCCTTGGTAATTCTGCTCCAGGATAGGGTAAAGGTGGTGAGGACATCTGCTGCTTCTGGGATGTCAAGTGTGACATAGGGATGTCTGGCACACTACAGTTAAACAGCACTTATAAGAATGTGTTCAATCCACCACTCAGAACAACAGTCATATTTTTAAAATCCCACAACAGTGCAGTGCAGTGTATGTACAGTTATACCCCGTCATTTGCAANAGAGGCAGGACGCCAGGAGCAGCCGCAGGGAGAGCTCCATGGCCGGCGGGGGTCTCCGCTGGCCACCCAGGCGGGCCGGGCGGTGGTGGCCGAGGCGTTCCCGCTGCCGGGCNATCCCACAACAGTGCAGTGCAGTGTATGTACAGTTATACCCCGTCATTTGCAAGGAACGGGTCATGCCAAGGGCCTCGCAGAACGTCAAGCTCGCAAAGACATGCAGGTCATAAATATGCATGCAGGCCACGCCCATTGCTCCAACCCCCAGCACTCTAGAGCGCTGCGGAAACCTTTCTGCTTCTTCCCATGGTGTCTCTCAGCACAGGGAAGCAAAGGGAACAATTTCTAAGCCCCCTCTGACTCGGGAGGTGTCCCCCCCCCAAGAATCTGTGGGCTTCTCTGGGCTGCAGCGATTGCACGCACTCACAGCCCAAACCTGACGCAGCTGCTCCCCTGCCTGACCCCGGTGCTCATGCCCATGGCATCCCAGTGTGGTGTCCTGGCCCCACAGCAGCCAGCGCCAGCAGCCCGCGCTGGCAGCACGTGCTGGGCCAGGATGCCGTGGGCATGAGCACCGGGATCGGGAGGGGAGCAGTGGTGCCAGGTTTGGGCTGTGAGTGCACACTCTGTGAGTGCAGAGAAGCCCACAGGTTCTCGGGGGGGGCAGGTCTCCCAAGTCAGAGAGGGCTCAGAAACCTGCCTGCTGCCACCANATTGTGAAAGTTACAAGGTGCTGATTCTGCAAGGTGCTTGTTACTTGTGCTCAGGTAATAAGCAAACCCCCTTAGACAACTCAGACAGGTATAAAAACAAAAACTAGGACCAAACCTGGTTTCCTTCATTCATATGAGAAGCTGATAGCCAAACAGTGAAGGCAACAACATGATGCCTTTTGGGAAAGACAGAAGAGTGCCTGGCTCATATTAGATCCTTGCAGAAATACAGAGCTGATTTCCAGCTCTTGACTCATTCTTCTATTGAATGTGTGATGTGGTATAACAAACAGTGCATAATGAAATCACTGTCAAGATTTAATGGGCAAAAAGGGGAAAATCCTATTTGTGTTAACCACAAGGATTTCTTTCTAGTGACAGTATCTGCCTGCATCTCTCCAACTTGCAGGAAAAAAGTCCACAAATTACACCACTGCCAAGTGCAGAACAAGTGCCAAAAGCAACAACACTGTGAAGTAAGGTCTAGGGCAACCTGAAACTTTCTCTCTGATGTCCACATCATAAACTCAATTCCTTTCGTGCAGTGCTGCATAATGGCACTTACATATACAGCAACTTTAAAGTACACGCTACTCCTTTAAAGCATGTACACTCACAAATGACAGTAAGATCATAATCTCTCCAGACTGCACTGAGTATTTAAGATTTCCTAGGCAGCCTGTTTGGCACTCTTGTATGTTAATTCTTGTGTGCTGGTCAGATGTGGTGCCTACTGCAATTAAGATTGTCTGCTCTTGGATAACTTCTGCTGCCTTTACAATTTGTTTAGGAATATAAGGTGACTGTAGCTAACCAGTCACTGAAAGATCATACATTGCACGTCCATACCCACCAGTGGGACTGAACATCCAGTCATTTGTAAATTCATTTATTTCGGCAATGCTTTATCGATACTAGTGGAGTTTTCTTAACAAAGCAATTTCTCACATCCATTAGAGTAGGATTATCAAGTGAGCTGTTGAAGAATCAAGTATCTTGACAAGTCAAACGTGTATAAAGTTGTGTGGGTGTGCATCAAGGTACTTACTATATAAAAGATGGAGAAGTTGTTGGCAGTCTTACTAGAAGAACTCTATGCCTTATGTTTAGTGAAGCAATATGAAAGTCTGACAAAACACAGAAGCCATAGGGTGGGCTGACCTGATGTTCATCAAGACTTACTTCACAACAGTGAAAGTCCAGAACCTGTCCATCAGACATTCAGATGGATGAGTAGAGCAAGTGTCCAAGAAAGTTTTTTTAAAGATACTGATGAAATACTTGGTTGAACACAAGTTATAGTCAGACTCGTAGCTGCAAATTAGCAACAATGAAAAAGAAACAGTATTTTGAACATCTGCCCTGCTACACATTCTTGTGTATAGAAATGTCAAAACACATGGCAAGGTAAATTTTGCCGGCAAAGGTGATCATTTTATGCAAGCATATTGATGCTCTTCAGTCCTCCAGGAAGATCTTCACGTATTTCATACCAAAGAAGCCACACTGTCAGCCACAACCCTTGTCTCAGACTTTCAGTGTCATGGATATATTGAGCTCAAGTTGAGCAAATCAACTTGATTTTCAAGCTAATTTTATGCAAATCAAGACCCAAATTTGTATGTTGATGACATGATATGCTGTATTAGGAGCAGAGAAGAGTCCAAAATACTTTCAGATGAAAATATTGCAGCTGAAAATACTTGCAGCTGACTGTGCCATTAACAAGTCCATTAGGTTCTGAATTATCTATAATTTCCCAGGGGATGAAGCCAGAGGTATATATTCTGTTGCTGTATTCTACACCATAAGTGATAAAGGCACATCTGACTGCACACAAAACTTTTGGTGATGAGGTGACAGAGAGTGAAGAAATGCTCCAAAGAGAGGGCCTTGGTAATTCTGCTCCAGGATAGGGTAAAGGTGGTGAGGACATCTGCTGCTTCTGGGATGTCAAGTGTGACATAGGGATGTCTGGCACACTACAGTTAAACAGCACTTATAAGAATGTGTTCAATCCACCACTCAGAACAACAGTCATATTTTTAAAATCCCACAACAGTGCAGTGCAGTGTATGTACAGTTATACCCCGTCATTTGCAAGGAACGGGTCATGCCAAGGGCCTCGCAGAACGTCAAGCTCGCAAAGACATGCAGGTCATAAATATGCATGCAGGCCACGCCCATTGCTCCAACCCCCAGCACTCTAGAGCGCTGCGGAAACCTTTCTGCTTCTTCCCATGGTGTCTCTCAGCACAGGGAAGCAAAGGGAACAATTTCTAAGCCCCCTCTGACTCGGGAGGTGTCCCCCCCCCAAGAATCTGTGGGCTTCTCTGGGCTGCAGCGATTGCACGCACTCACAGCCCAAACCTGACGCAGCTGCTCCCCTGCCTGACCCCGGTGCTCATGCCCATGGCATCCCAGTGTGGTGTCCTGGCCCCACAGCAGCCAGCGCCAGCAGCCCGCGCTGGCAGCACGTGCTGGGCCAGGATGCCGTGGGCATGAGCACCGGNAACCCCCAGCACTCTAGAGCGCTGCGGAAACCTTTCTGCTTCTTCCCATGGTGTCTCTCAGCACAGGGAAGCAAAGGGAACAATTTCTAAGCCCCCTCTGACTCGGGAGCCCAAACCTGACGCAGCTGCTCCCCTGCCTGACCCCGGTGCTCATGCCCATGGCATCCCAGTGTGGTGTCCTGGCCCCACAGCAGCCAGCGCCAGCAGCCCGCGCTGGCAGCACGTGCTGGGCCAGGATGCCGTGGGCATGAGCACCGGGATCGGGAGGGGAGCAGTGGCGCCAGGTTTGGGCTGTGAGTGCACACTCTGTGAGTGCAGAGAAGCCCACAGGTTCTCGGGGGGGGCAGGTCTCCCAAGTCAGAGAGGGCTCAGAAACCTGCCTGCTGCCACCACGCATGCTCACCATTCCTCCGTGGAGGGGAAGGGGTGTCCTCAGGCTCTGCTCGGCATTCCTGGAGCCTGGGAAACTGCGACTACTGCAACACCCCATGCCGCTTAGGGCAGGGCCAGGGGGTGTGGGGGCGTCAGCATGTGTTTCTTTCCCTTTAACATCCACCAGTCCCGGGAGAGGCAGCGCTGCCCGTACGGTCCCAGAGGGCGCGGGAACAGAAGCCTCCTCCTGGCACAGCGACAGCTGCCCCCTCCCAGCACACAGCACTTGCCTGACCTCACTTGCCTCAATTTCATGGGGCAGTTTCCCGGGTCAGGGACAGGGGCGTGGCACCGCCATTGCGAGTTGGAGAAACTGTGCGCCCTCCCCGCAGGGCGGCATGAGTCCAGCCCCACAGGCACTGCGGCACCGCCCCTCAGCAGAGCAGCAGCACTGCGCATGCGTCGGCCGGGGAACCTCGCAAGTGGCTGAAGCAAAATTGTGAGAAATTTTCCTCGCAAATGGGCAGGGTCGCAACGGAGAGGTTGCAATGCAGCAGGGACATACTGTATATATATATATTAAAGAACCAATGTAATGATCAATATATGTAACTGGTAATACAAGTGACATCAACTAAAAACACATGTAAACAACAGGAAACTGAGTTCTAAAGAGGTGAAGCTCATTTTTCTCATATGCATGGGACCTGCTCCTCTTAACAATACTATGTACTTACTTTTACTTCACAGGGGGTAGACTGTGCCCATCGGTCTCAAGTGTTTCAAACTTCAGGTACAGGGCTAGATACAGTTTTTTGTAGGCTCCTTGCTGCTATCACCATTCCCGAGAGGGAAAACCAACAGAACAAAACCAGTTTCTGGAATACTCCCTGACATTAACATGACAGGCAATACGTATTAAGAAAAAGAGAAAATATACAAGTGGCAGATATGTTAGATTGACAGACATGGGTAAATATAGTAGATGATAGAATATGGTAGATATGACAAAAATCACACAGAAACAGCTTTAACATTTATCTACATTGTTACAACCAGCTGTAAATTTGACATAAACACACCAGTAGAAGACATTAGTGCCAAGTAATTTTCTTTGAGGGAGGTATTAAATGAGTAAATTCTTTCCAGTCCTCTTTTTTAATGTTAACTTCCTTCTTGTTCTCTTAAAAGGCAATATGAATATTAATAAATTAAGTCCTCTATTCAGCAGAATTCGGCAATACTTTTTGGGAGACTCCCATTTACATAAACAGAAATTAAAGAATAGAAAATTACTTTTCCACAAATCAAATAATCTGTCATCAAACCAGAAGCTGATCTCCTGTTTTCCAATTTCAAACTTGAACCACAAATACATCCTTGCTCCCTTCTGAGTCTTTCACCCTCATTGAGGCTAAGAAAGTTAACCACAAATCTCACACTCCCCCCAAGCCACTAATAACACTATGATGTATCTAAAAAACACCTGAATTGTAGTTAATGGCAAGCATGATCATAGTCTGTGTTTGTGCTGTAACATGAATACATGCAAAAGGGAACAGAAGAGAAGAATCCAAGTTATCTATGAGGCTTCCAATGTCATTAATTTTCCCCTGGGGTTATGCAATTCTGTTTTTTAATCAACTTTATATGTGGTATATTTAAAAGTAGTACAGTAATCCTCTGCATAGTCGCGGCCCATAATTTGCAGGATCCATATACTCGTTGTTGATTTTCCAGCGAGTTATGGGACCTGGCACATGTGCAGAACCTACCATGATCCCGGTCTGCTCATGAATATGTAAATTGGTCCCAGCTGGGAGTCAGCACGGCCGGGATGTGTTTACTGTAAACGTGTGTTTTGTACGGCTGGAATTGTTCTCTGCCAGGCTACAAGACAGGGTGATGGGGCTGCCATTGTGTGTGTGCCATTGTGTTCCCAGGGCCCGCACCCGCCACTCAGCTGGTGCTCGGAGCCAGCCCCGCGACTCAGCAGTCGGCACTCGGTACCTGCCCTGCCACTCAGTGCTTACCCCCCCACCCCCAGTGCTCGCCCACCTCGGCGGAGCACAGCCAGACAACTGAGACAAGCCCCACTCTCAGGACCGTCCTCCAGACCTTTTTAGGGGAGGGGGAGTAGCTACGGGCATGGCGTACTTGACTATGTAGTTGGTTCACTATCTTTGCAGATTCCACGACTTATGTGAGGAGGACTAGGCCCAAAAGCCCACGAGTAATGGGGGATCACTGTATTTATAAGATAAATACTATCTCTGTCATATGCTAGGTAGCAGTCTCTTTGAGTCCCATGCTAACAAGAAAACTATGAAGGCTGGCAAGACTCATTGACAAGGGGAGTCAGCACGGCCAGGATGTGTTTACTGTAAACGTGTGTTTTGTACGGCTGGAATTGTTCTCTGCCAGGCTACAAGACAGGGTGATGGGGCTGCCATTGTGTGTGTGCCATTGTGTTCCCAGGGCCCGCACCCGCCACTCAGCTGGTGCTCGGAGCCAGCCCCGCGACTC
>WEKX01001295.1:0-16175 GCA_013390025.1 Pitta sordida
GTCCCTGCTAATTAGTCAACGACCTGACGAACACCACCCAGCCCCCCTGCCATCTTAAAAGTTTCCCAGAGAGGAGGCAGCCTCTTCGGATGCCCAGCACCTCAAACAAGCCACCAAAAGCCCTTCCTGGGAGTTTAAAAGCTTCCCAGAGAGGAGGCAGCCTCTTCGGATGCCCAGCACCTCAAAAAAGCTGGTTTTTTTTTTTTTTTTTTTTTAAATCTGTTTTNTTTTTTTTTTTTTTTTTTTAAATCTGTTTTTGTCAATACTATTTCTTTAAATCCCAATCCAGCTCCTAGTAAGACTTCTCCGGCCTTGCAGAGCAGTTAACTCCCGGAAAAGAAAACTTTTCAATAGACAACCTTGAAGTCCCCAGGGCAGGTGGGAAACTGAGGCATTAAAAAGGGACAGAAAGGAAAAAAAAATTACATTCTTTCATGTCCATTACGTTTAGCGTTCTTGCCTTAGAAAAATAAATGTTTTTAAGTCCTTCCACTGCCTGGCATTTTGAAGGTACCTGCATTATCTACCTTCACACTGACCTTATTGTTTTTTCCTTTCTGAATGCAAAAATTGGAAAGATAATATAAACAGTGGCATGGATTCTCATAGCTGACATAAATCCTGCTAGTATGTCTGAGAAAAACTAAGTTGTGATTTAGAGAAATTGACTCAGACTCTACATATGAATACCTTCTTAGATAGTGGATTATAGTTGTGGATTATAGTTATGTATTAGAGTTTCTTCCCATACCACCCCAGAGAAGTCTCCTGTTGCCAGAGCAATAAACTGTATTTACCCCCAACACCTCATCTCTGCCATGTTTCTATTCATGAGGAAATTCATGTCCACATTCAAACTGAAATTCTTGCAAGAAGCAAGAATAAGAATTCATTTTCCTTCAGTTGAGAACGCTCTTAACTCTGATCTCCTGGCCAGCCTGAAAACATGCTGAGTTTGGTACCTTTGTTCAAGCAAGCAAAGGAAACAAACTCTGGAGAATGAAAGTAACTCCATGTCACTCCACTGCCAATTTTAATGTGCTTTTTTCTTTGATTTGCTAACAGTTGCTGAATTTTGCAAAAAACTATATTCTCAACAAAAAAGGCATTTTGAAAAAAATATAATGATGTACTTAGTGCTCCTTAGAGTTCTCTTCCTCAGTTTTAATCACTCTTTTCATGAAGCTGATATCACCTGACCCTCTTGTGCTCTAAATCAGAGTAAGAACATTTAGGTCAATATGTGCTTATCTAAAAACATCTAGAATGAGTTCATCAGGGTGGGCTGAACAAAACAGCCTTCACTGATCCAGTGCACATAATCAATGCTACCTTACTGTGTGGCTGTTTGCAGTCACAGATAGATGAAGAGTAGAGGCTTAATATCCTCTTTCCCTCAATGACACTACACATAAAAGCAGTTACAGAAGGGGCACTTCTCTGACAATGTGAGATTCATATTTGTCATGTTGTTTCCTAGAATAATCTCGTTCATGTGAGACTGAAAAATGCAACATACATTTTTATGTCAATAGATAATTGTCAAATTGCTCGTTTCTTACAACTCATAAGAAATCACATGTTTATGAATAAATTTGTTACTTTTTTAGTAAAATGGCCAATGGTTTTTCCAGAAGATTTTGGAATACCAGCAACATAATCTACAAAAAAAGCATGTAATTTGTAACCTATTCTTTAAAAAATAAAATCCTTTGACATTACGTATCAACAGCACTTATCTAATTATCAGTCCTGGCAGGCTGGATACTATGACCCAAGTGAGACGGGTCAGATACTATGACCCAAGAAAAACAGAATAACTTTCAGGGCAATTTAATTGTTAGTAATTCACTGCATATTAATATGTTACTATTGTCCCTCTGTATTGCACACAGGTTCCATGTTATTTGTAATCTTAACAATTCATTTTCTTTTAAATTAAGGATACTTTACATTTCTTCTTCTGATATGATTAATAAGACTTTATATAACATGTTAAAGCCTTTCATTTATCCAGCTTTCCTTATTTATCCTCAGACTACTAAATCTATAATGCAGCATCATATTTCTTTTGCTCTTTATAAGCCACGTAAACAGTGCCTTTGCTGTACACTAGCAGATCCCAAAGTAAATTACAGCCTACTATATAATTAGAGGTGTTATGTTATGAGAGAAGCAATGCCTAACTGCAAATCCACTAAGTGGTTCTCTGAAGCACAGCCTTCTCCTGCATCTGATTACTGCAGCCATTAAGAGTCTACTAAATTCCTGAAAATGAAAAATTTGGCTGTTCTTTTGTGATGTCAGGACAGACCCTTCACTAATCTGTGTCATGACCCTATGTCCATATTTTTAAGACTTAATGAGGCAGTTCCCAAACAGCAGTGCCTGCAAATCTGGATACTATTTCCATGATGCCTGCTTCACTAAAACTCAAATGTAGAAAAGATACCATGGTGTCTGTTTCTGGGTTTTTTAATATGTTGAAGATACTATCCTTTTTAGCCAAACTGAAAAACAGCAGACATCATCTCCACACAAATGACAACATAGTGAGTCCAAATTATTTTTCTTAAATAAAATGCAAGAAGACGTGCAGTAATAAAGCGTAGAAATTTCACATATAATGAGTGATAGGAACAGGTCTTAAGCTATCGAGATTCAGAGTGAATGCATGACTAAAAATACTATTCCTGTTTGCCTGCAGGCAAACCCATCAATGCTCTGGATCTTTCAGGGATTTACTTTTTGATTTATAAGCCATAGTTTTTTTCATTTGTATTATCTGCAGAAATTGTTTTATAAGAAATGAATCATAATAATTTCAGTGCGATCAGAAAGCAGTGAATATACTTTCTTTCCTATCATGGTTTAAGCGATGATTAAAAATCATTAAAAAATAAGTTTGCAGTTAATTACTTTAGCTGCAGTATATTGCTTCAGGTTTCATAACAGATGAAAAATATAAGAAAGAAGATTAAACACCAGGAAAAAAAAAAAAGAGAGACAATAATCAGAGAACAGACAATTCTCTAAATCTGCTAAGCTCTAAGCATGAGTGTAATTATTGTGTCTTGGCTTTTGTAGAAGAAACCATCAGTTGTATGCACCACATTCTGCAAGACGGGAAGTACTGAGCTAGGGAAACACACACAGCTCCAATGCAGGTGTGTGTAAGCTTGTGTTGCTGGCTTCCTCTTGAAATAGAAAAAGGAAACCTGACAAAAGACTGTGTAAGCCTAAGAAATAACTTGAAGTGAGACTGTAACAAAGACAAATGCTAGTCTTTGAACCTATGTAGAATGTACTTCTACGTGGATCCAAGTCAAGACCATAGTTGAAAAACTCTGGTGAAGGTGCATAAAAACAAACAAACATGAGAAAAATGTAAGTTTTATCATATATGTAATGATAATCTGAGAAGGAAAACTCACCTTACTTATAGAAATACCCTCTAAAATGAGTTAGCTGTATTTTTAAAATAGTGAAAGGTAAGATTTAAAAAACCAAAAAAAGTTCTGCACATCATGTGCTCTGCATAATGTGATAGGGCAATCTTACATCTTTGTCTGGTTCTCCCAAGCCCTCTGAGCACGTTCTTTTCCTGATATCTATGGGACCAAATTGATTGCAATTACACCAGCATAGTTCAGGTATGCAGACCTGTGGAATGGTTTGCCCAGGGAGGTGGTGGAGTCGCCATCCCTGGAGGTGTTTGAGAGAAGACTTGATGAGGTGCTCAGTGACATGGTCTAGATGTTGGGAGGCTTGGATGGATGGAGCGTGGTGCCCATGGTTCCACGCTCATGGGCCTGATCCCTGGGTGGGCGTTTGCTTGGGAGTCGGACTCGATGATCCTGTGGGTCCCTTCCAACTCAGAATAACCTGTGAATCTGTGAACCTGCATATACTGCCTTCCATTAGTAGATATATTTTTTATAATTCCTGTGATATTAGTTATTTGACATGGGGCTTTTTCTTTGAAAGAAAATAAATAAGTAAAGCAGAAAAATAAAGTGATTCAGAGCAAACTGAATCACTGGATCTGCTGTAGTTTTGTATCTTTGTCTTTTATTGGGAATTTTAAGAGAGACTTTCAGATTAAATTTTCATTATTCTGCACAGTAATAAAGGTTTCAAATGTGATCACTGGGGACATTATTTGATGAAATGAATGTAAATAATATCCTACTAGACACAAAATTATACCACTATACTATTTTGGGCTCCCTATGCCCTGTGAGGTCTCCAGCAGGTCCCCACCACCACCTCATGCAGCAGGGCCTGCAGTAGTTGTCCTTGTTTTCATGCCACTGAGAATCACACCATTCTGTTGCCTGTAGCACAGTGGTTTTGTTATTTTAAAAGACTTAAGTGCCCTCATCCTCCTCAAATTCTTTCAGCCTTGTTACGGCTAGAGGGGTGCCAGAAAAGACTTCTAGCCAACCACTCCATACAGGCAGCCATAAAGAACGTGACACATGAGAAGACAAGCCACAGGTGCATGGTGGCTTTGCTCTACTTGTCTTCGGCCCACTCTGGAGCAACTGCGAATACAGCAGTTAGCAACCTCCAGAGTTAGGAACTACAACTAAATGAGCTTTCATATGCTGACACAGAGTTTCTTTAGTGAAATACTGATCAAAACACCACTAAATTAGAAAGACAAAGTGCGATCTTTTATTTTATCACACCATTGCTCCCAATGTGCTTTAACACATTTGTTTCAGCACCTTTAATCTTCACTGTGTGTTTCAAAGATATGAAGACTAGCCAGTAAAATTAACTTCTGCTGGAGGCTGGACCCATATAACAGGATGAAAAATTATTTTAAGATGCAGATTTTTCAGGCATTTAATTTTCTGCAGAAGTGCTGTGCTAAAAAAAGACATTTCAGAAGAATTTTAAACCTTCTAGGATTAGGTCCCCCCTCACATACTGAACAGCAATGCAGACTAAGCAGTGCTGCTGGAGCTCACAGCTATGTGAGATTTTAGCTGATTCCCGAGCACCACCCTAAGAGCACGTTTATATGTTCAAGGAGTGTGCTTAAAATTAATAACATGCTTAGCATCTTTCTGAAGAAAGCCTAAATCTTTCTGTTCAAAAAATATTTTTAAGGCTTAATCCAAAAATTACACAGATCATAAAAATATAAAAGTTAAAAAAAAGAATGTAGATCCTGAGCTAACATCAAGTATTTTTATACCATTACAGGCAAAACTGGACTAATCACTTGGACCCACAAGAAAATTATGTGGATATAACAAATCATAGACAACAGTTGCTCTGTATTAACTACTTATGTGTATTAAATGCCTCAAGTATCATTCAAATATCTGTAACAAAAGACACTGAAGAAATAATAATTGTTATGCTTAATACTATGCTGTACATTCACTGTTTTATCCACTGGATATCTACCTTAAGACAGTTTTTCTAGGCAAATTTCCTGAACATGCTTATGAAAATTGCACATATAAGTGTCAAAACTTGTTTAATTGACTTTGTAGCACATTTACTGTTCTCTCGTTATAAACTAAGTCTGCTATCTTGTTGAAGAAGGAGATTATGTTGCCTCAACACAATTTGGTCCTGATATTTTACCAATTATTATCCACTAGATGTTTACAAATTGATTGCTAATAATGTGTTCTAGTACATTTCTTGGAACAAAAACTGGGTTGACCTGATAATTTTCTGGATCCTCCTCTCCTTAAAAATTACTTTATATGACCTCTGTAAGTTTTTGGAAACAATTACTAGAAGTCCACACACAGATTCAGCTAGTCCTTTGAATACATTACAGTGAATCTCATTACAATCGGGTCTCCTATATCGCAGACCGACGGTCTTAATCGGGTCCGCAAAGCCCTACTTCCATGTTGACATGGCGGCTGTGTCACCGCCTCCTGCGCTACTGTCACTGCTGCCCACTCCGCAACTGCTGCCTGCGCCGCTGCCGCCTGCACTGCCGTGGCGGCTGCCTGTGCCAGCTGCGGCGACAGGTCGTGTTTGCGCATTTTCAAAGTGCCTGCTTCATCACTAAAAAATCATGCTGCTAAGATCTGAAGCTGCAACATGGGGGGCGTGAAGTACAAGAGGGCCGACGGTATAATATTTCCATTAAATTCACTTAGTCAAACAATGGTTACTCAATTATTTTATTGCATATCCTCTGGTGAAAATTGAATTTCTTAAATAACTGGTAACTAGCCACTTTTCCTGAAGTAAAACGAGCCTTTCTATGTCATCTGCTATTTACTCTCTTTTCCTGCAAATTAACAGTGCTATCAAAAATCAGATGTTACTCTATTGACAATCTTTTTGTTACCATTTAAGCTACATGTGCTTTAGCCTTTCTGACATCCTGTTAGATGACTCTGCCCTTCTTTTCTACATGCGTCCAGTCATGGTGATTTGATTCCACATTTTCTACAATTCCTTTTTACTTTTCAGGATGTTAAAAAAACCTCAAGCTGCTTTTATTCAGCTCCTTCTGTCTCAGGAGAATTTTCTGTTATACCTTAAATACAGCCAATGCAAGATTCTGCACTCCTTTTGTCCCTCAAATTTCTTTCCAAGATATCCTACTTACCAGGTTTCTGAACAAATTTAAGTCTGTCCTTTCTGAAATCCATTATCTTATTTCTACTGCTTACAGTCCTTTTTAAGAGTGGCTATTTTGTGAAAACCAAATTTTTAACCAATGACTCTCTTAGTACAAATCTATTGTCACCACTTCCCTCTTAACTTTTTCCTCTGGCTTTACTGGCTTGTCCTAGGTTAGAACAATACATTTCAGGGAAGATGGGAACCTTCCTGGAGTGAAAAGAATAAAAGCTTCCTTATCGACCACTATACCTTTCGAATCAAAGGGGTTTTTGGTCAAAGACTGTAGAAAAAGAAAGCAACAATTATTTGCTTAGACATATATATTAAGAAAAAAAAGAACAAACAGTAATACAAAAGTAATAAGGAGAAAAGAAAAACAAAAAACCTCAAAAAGAACACTCCACCTCTGTCCCTGCACAGTCATCAGTGGCCAAATGGCCCATGAAGAGCCATTGTCTCCCCAGCCAAAAGACAAAAAGAGTCCTCCATCCACATCCTGGTTGAGGAATTCTGCCTTTTGTTTAGTTGGATTGATTTCTCCCTTCCTCAGAGTTTGATGACAGCATGACAGTTATACAAAAATTAAATCTAATAATTTTTAGCTTTACTGACGTAGCTTTACTGTATTTACCACTACTTTGTGAATTTCACTTATTGTGGCATCTTTCTGGAACAGACACCCTGCAGTATTCGAGACATTGCTGTATTTCAGTGGACTCTCAAATTTTGCGGGGTTTTGAGTCTCCATGGCTACCACGAACCCCTTGATCTGCAAAGATAAGCAGCTCATGAATAGGCAGTTAAGCACTACCCATCACACCATCCAGCTCAGTCGTGGAGTGCACCAGTGGTGTGTTGGCCCTGCCCAGCTTGTCCCAGCGGAAAGGGATGTGTCCAGGGGCTCTGGTGGACAACCAGGCATCTGCAGGAGGCTCCTAGTGCCCACAGGACGCCACGCTGGGAACATAAACACTTCCCTTTTGCCGATTGCCCATGCATGCCAGCGCTGGGACGAGTCCACACTGCCGCTGTCCCAGTGCAAGTGGAGCAGAAGGGCAGGCTCCTGTCCTGGCACTGGGGCAGCAGGAGTGGGCTCCTGTCCTGGTGCTGGGGGAACAACGGGGCAGGTTCCTGTCCCACTGCTGGAGCAGCGGCAGGGCAGGTTCCTGTCTCGGCTCTGGAGCAGAGGTGGGCTGGGTGACCAACGAAGGGAAGTGTTTGTGTTCCTGATGTGAGTGTCTATAACCTCTTGTTCCTTTGCACTGTGGTGAGCGGGGCAGAGCTGACACGCTGCCAGAGCGCTCTGGAGCTGAGGGGGATGGTGCAACGGGCGGGCCCATTTGTATATTCATGACAGTCTATCTTGGTGTTTCACCCTGCGCATGTGCAGTTGCCAATACACCACGAAGCATGGGGCTGTCTTAATGGGAAATAAAACCACAATGAAGTGAACTTGGAAGATAGGAACCATGAAGTACTGAGGGATTACCGTATTATGCTAGCAGATACTGAAATAATAAAAGCTCATCACTATATAGTGGTTTGTGTTGGAAGATACTTAAAGATCAGCCCACGATGGACAGGGATGCCATCCACTAGATCAGACTGCTCAGAACCCCATTCAATCCAGCCTTGAACATTTCCAGGTGTGGGACATCCACAAGTACTCTGGACAACTTCTTCCAGTACCTCACTACCCTCTGAGTTGAGTGCAAAATTTCTTCCTGACATCTAAACAAAATCTCTCCACTTTTAACTGAAAGTTCTTCCCCCTTGTCCTATTACTATCTACTCATTTAAAAAGTTGTTCTTCCTCTTTTTTTATAAGCTCCCTCTATGTACTAGAAAGTTACAATGAGGTCTGCCTAGAGTCTTCTCTTTTCCAGTTGGAACAGTGCCAGCTCTCTCAGCCTGTCTTCATAGGAGAGGCACTACAACCCTTGGATCATCTTTGTGGTCTTCCTCTGGACATGCTCCAATATGAAGGTCCATGACCTTCTTGTGCTTAGTACTTGTCGTGGTTTGACCCTGGCTGGATGCCAGAGACCCACCCCCTCGCTACCAGAGCAGCAGAAAACCCCCTAAACCATAACACTACTCCAGAGCAGGACACAGTACTCCATGTGGGGTCTTACGAGGTCAGAGCAGAGGATGAGAATCAAGATGAGGGGAAAAGTAGAAGTATTCTCTTAGCTGCTTAAAAAACCCTCTCATAATAGTCTAGGGAAATAGTTTGAACTACATCTGTGAAAGGATAAAATCTAAGATACTTTTTTCTCTTTAAAGTTCCCTCAGAAATATCAACAGGTCTGTCTCTTATCCATGTCTTTTCTGTAGAACAAGTTTTTATGAGAAACTGTCCAGGAGGTCAGAGGTGGAAGTGCATATAAATGCTAGAAATCACAGAACATCCAAAATAATTTGAAATGCTGACACATGGACAGAGTAGACCATGGCTACCAGTAACACCTACAGAGTTTAGCAGTTTGCAGCTGAGAGTAATGATAAAACATGGATTCTTTTCTCCAAAAATAATATTTCTCTCACTTAAGCTAAGGGCAGCTATGTGATAAAACTTCAAATTACTTCCATTTAGCATAGAGGCTCAGATCTAAAATGCTCCTGGCTTTCTCATTTTGAAATCATATCCCCGAATTTCCATCTGAAATTTTCAGACCAGACCAGGCGTGGAAAAGTCCTGCTCAAGTGTGTCTGATTTCATCACTGAGCTGTTGGTCTTAGAGTCAGTCTATCTGCATTTCAGCTCCAGAAGAAATCAGCCCTAATTCCTTTCATGGATCTGGAGCATAAATTCTGTAGTACTTTATGAGAAGTGAAGTTTGTGGAGCAGAAATGCATGTGCAATCTGCAATGCTTCATTAAGCCTAATTGATTTTGGAAAAGAAAAAAAGTGGATAGTTCTTCAATTTTGTACAAACTCTATGACAAAAGGCACCCATGAATAAGAGAAAAACACTACCAATGCCCTCCTGAACAGCTGAGGAAGAAGTTCTGCCTTGTCAGAACTTGATTCTCACCCTTAGCAGAAAAATCAATGAGAAACTGCTTTTGTTACTTTGAAATTATTAGTTATTTCACTGATTTCTGCAGATTACAAAGTCAGAAAAAATGAAGTCAAGCAATAAAGCCAAGCAATAAAACATAAGGACTAAAAAGTGAAATAGCACTCAATTAAAAAGCAAAACTAAACAAACCAAACCATTATTGATAGTAGTGCTGCTTGTGGGAGCATTATTAAACACTTCACAGATCACTGCACCAGTCTTTTTGTCAGTAGATTTAGTAAATGACATGTTTAAATTTTATTGTGCATTTTATTATAATTTTGGTAAACATTGCACAGCGCCCCTGGTAGATACATTTCAGGTTACCGTAATTTTTATAATAAAAGGTTGTCTTGGAGTAAGTTAAAGTGAATTTCATTTACCTGTAAAGTGCTGAAAGTGGCCGCTTGTTGCCAGGTTTTGGTCTGTATGGTTTTGGTTCTCCTGCCATATTGATATCTGAAAGCAAACATTCAAACATCTGGAAGTTAGAATGAGTTTGCAAAGGCACCTTAAAGTTACTGAAAAGGACAAATAGTGAAGATGGGCAGAATAACTAAAGCACCTGTCAAGTTTTTACCTCTTCTGAATTGATGCTGTAAAGATTTCCTAAAAATTCTTACTGTAATGCATGAGGATTTTAGACAAAATATCAGCAATTATTAAGGGAGAGGAATGGCATTTTTAAACACAGAAGTTTCCATTCATGAAGGTGATGTCAACAATGTATTTCTATTACAGAAGATTTGAATGATTACTTAGTTATTGAAACTAACTATGCTCTCAAATCAAATTCTATTGTGAAGTACTGCAATGGCTCTGAAGATTTTCCATTTAGAGTATAGAAAAATGCACACTGATTTTTAACTGTTACTTCACTGTCTACTTGGAAAGTAACCCTCTTATGCAGATGTACTTGTCATTCTCAATAAGACCTTTTTAAAAGTTCCCTTATGTTATACCTGTACATTTATCCTTTAAATGTAAAAAAAATCAAACTCTTATATAGACATTAGTCATGCTTGTTCCCAAAATTGTTTCTTCATTTGAATTATATTCAAAGACAAACCAGGAAATACATGTTCCTCATTGTGGTCCCTATAACTGGTACACATGGAGAAGGAAGCACAGACTGTTCTGAGGACAATGCCTTGTTGAGCTTAGAAAGCTGTCTATATAAACACAAATCTGTATTAAAAAGAGCCTCCACACTGATTGAATGTTGCAAAGTCAACATTACAACAAATTACATGGATAAAGTGAAACTTCTGAGTAGGAAACAAATTTCATGCAATTTGAGGGATGCTGCAGCTGAGTCTCCTCAGATTCACTAATATCAAAAAAGAGTAACATTCAACAAAATCATTGGCATTATTTCTGTATAAAATATCATATCCCATTAAACACAGAATCACATGGTGATTGAGACTTTTGAGGAAATACATATTCTTGGTAAAGTCTATATTTAAATTGAGGGTAGTGGAGGGAAAAGACAAGTAGAAAGTTGAGGTAAAGAATGAGGAAGCAACGCCATTCAGTGCAGTGACACTAAACCCTCAAATACTTGTATTTATTATTCTTGACCTCAAAAGATGCATTAAAACCACAAGGCTTATTCACTGGATGCTTTTATTTCACATCAAGTAAATAAGAAAAATCTGCTGCACTGGCTCCCGAGTCCGTCCCTGCCCTGCACATCTTAGGAGCTGCTGCAAGAGCAGATCACAGAGCCACCAGCTCTTTTCGCCCTGCACAGCCGCTGGTCGCCCACGCTCCCGCAGACAGCCCCAGCGGGAGACAGACCCTGGCTGCCCCCCAACACATCCTGAGGCAGCTGAATCAGCGCTGCCTACTTGCCCCCACTCTTGCCAGAAAAGCTTTGGTTGGGGCTGTTACATTCCTGGAAAAATAAACCCCAAAGCAGCCGCTTTGAACAGCAGGGACTGTCCCAGCCTGTTCAGCTGCCTCTCCTGTCGTACAGCGCCACGGTACCCATGGCGCTGCCCCGGCCAGCACTGAACTCATTCCCCAAGCCTCCCCGAGAGTCCTGCTCTGGAGAGGCGTGCCACCTCCACCATGTTTGAACACAAGAGACACACAGCAGCAACCAGAAAGCCCGATAAAAACCCTGATAAAAAAAACCCAGCAGAGACACGGCAGGGACAGGACAGTGACAGGAGGATCCATGCCCGTTCAGTTTTTTGGGCAGGGTGGTGGTGGTGCCAGCTTCCCGGCTACCAGCTGTGCCGATTTCTTTGCTCGGAAAAGCTCCCTTGCTGGAGCTGGGGGGTGGCAAAAGGCGTTTCCTCCGCTTTAATGAGGCATTACAGAGGGAGCCACGCCCTCAGGACTGTCCTCCAGACCTTATTAGGAGAGGGGGTGTGGCTATGGGTGTGGCATACTTGACTACGTAGTGGGGTCACTATCCTCACGGATTTCACGACTCGCGTGAGGAGGACCAGACCCAACAGCCCACGAGTGATGGGGGATCACTGTAGTGACAAAACTGTTCAGATTCAGTTAAGATTTCCTCACAGTTAAATAAATCTCTAAACATGCCAGCAGAAAACAGTGAATTACTTTATACAGACAGTACTAGCCAAAAATTCTCTTTAGCACAGAAAATAGCTCAAAAGCTGTGCATGTGGGGCTTTTTTGCTAATACAAAAGTGATTGAATAGCTCTGCAATTCCCTAAGCGCTTTATAGCAAGTTAAGAATGGATGTGGGAAATGCTTTGAAAAGTTAGAACAGATTTTCACCCCATTATTTTTCAGCACTATCTACTCCAGGCTCAATTTTCTAACTAAGATTAGAAGTGAACTTGTCAACATTTCACAAGATAGATTATTTCTATCCCAGCTGGAAATCTTGTGAGATAACTTGTTCTCTTCCTTCATCCATCATTAGTATCACAGCAGACATTTACATCTACTTGATCATAAATAGTGTGTCAAATAAATTTGTTGGCTGCAGCACAGAGATTTACCTGTGCTAATGATTCCACCCCATGGAATGCATCACTGCTTATGCTGTTAAATTAGATACTGCGCTTGTACATGAATAAGTACCAGACTACTTGACAAGGGACACAAACATTCACATTGCTTCTGGAGATGCTTGGATTTAATGGATTTGACACTCAGTGGATAAGGAATTGGCTGATGGTCACACTCAGAATGTTGCATTAATTGGGTAGATTTTCTAAGTGGAGGCCACTGATGAGCAGCATTCCTCAGAGATCTATATTGAAACTGGTGCTATTTAGTATCTTTGGTGACACAGACAGTGAGACTGAGTGCACACAACAAGTTTGCTGATAACACCAATCTATGTGGTGCAGTCAACACACTGGAGGGAGATGATGGCATTCAGAGGGACCTTAATAGGTATGAGAAGAGAACTTGTGTGATGAGGAGCTCAGTGACACAGTCTAGACGATGGGAGGCTTGGATAGATGGAGCGTGGTGCCCATGGCTCCAGGGTTGTGGGTTTGATCCCTGGGTGGGCGCTCACTTGGGAGTTGGACTAGATGATCCTTGTGGCTTCCTTCCAACTCAGAATAACCTGTGAACCTGTGAACCTCAGGCCAAGTGCAATGTCCTGAACCTGCGTTTGGGCAATCCCAAGCAAGAATGCAGGCTGGATTGAGAAAGGAATGAGAACAAGATGTGGAGATGTTGGTGGGTGAGAAGCTTGATATGACCTGGAAATGCGCACTTTCAGTCCAGAAAGCCTTCTGTATTCTGGGCTACATCAAAAGCATTGTGACCAGCAGATTGAGGGAGGGAATTCTTCCCCCCTACTCTGCTCTTGTGAGATCCCATCTGGAGTACTGTCTCCATCTTTGGGGTCTGCAACATGGGATGCAAGAGGAAGGTCTGCAACAAGAGGGATGTGGACCTGTTGAAGCAAGTCCATAGGATGGTCCCCAGGATGATCAGAGAGCTATAGCACCTCTCCTATGAAGAGGATGAGACAGTTGGGGTTTTTCAGCCTGGATCAGATCAGGCTTCAGAGATCTTATAGCAATCTTCCAATACTTACAGGGAGACTACAAAAAAGTCAGAGGAGGGCTTTTTACAAGAGCCTGTAGTGATGGGACAATTTATAATGATTTCAAACTGAAAGGGGGTAGGTTTAGATTAGATATTAGGAAGAAATTCTTTACTGTGAGGTTGGTGAGGCAATGAAGCTTTGCCCAGAGAAGTTGTGGATGCCCCATATTGGGAAATTTTCAAGCCCAGACTAGATGTGGTTTTGAGCAACCTGGTCTAGTGGAAGGTGTCTCTGCCCATGACAGGGAAATGGGAATTAGATGATCTTTAAGGTCCATTCCAATCCAAACCATTCTATGATTCTATGGTCATATGATCCTATGCCGGCATGGAGCAGCCCAGAGACTTATATTATTTTCTCTATTGTATACTATAAATGTTTACTTAGACATCCATTTTAAG
The DNA here is from genome assembly GCA_013390025.1 of Pitta sordida. Lineage (NCBI taxonomy): Eukaryota > Metazoa > Chordata > Aves > Passeriformes > Pittidae > Pitta > Pitta sordida. Next base: position 14,140 of record WEKX01001295.1, read on the forward strand.
ATAAATTCATCACTGGAATTCAAAATACTAAGGAAACATTACGAATTGAAAAGTGACTGTGCAGACAACAGCACATTGCAATGCAGCAGCCTGGTCTCTCTGTGCCTTCAGATGAGAATCCTTTCTTTATCAAAAGAAATGCATTTTCAGTTCTATATTTTCCTGCTATCGTAGCAGAGGTTATTTAAAATATGAGACGTAGACTACATTCAAGTTTATATGTCATCAGCAGAATATATCTAATTTTAAGCATGGTATTTTGATTTATAATTATACTGAAAAGTGCTTAGTGGTTAATATAAAAAAATAAAAATAATTAAAAGAAGAGTGTGAATATCATTACAGAGGGCTACTCAGTGGCTACATAAATTTGTCTGAAAGAGCACATCCTCACAGTGTGATCTACCTTTCTTCTATCACTGTTTCCTATCTCTGACTGCCCACCTCCTCTAGGTGGTCAAGTAATGACTAGGGGGACTCTGATGCATTAACATCTGATTTTTGAACAGGCAGTACCAGCTAGACTTGGTGCTTTACTCACAGATTCCCTGGCAAAGCAACCTGATTTAAGGGATATCAGGACTCAAGGTACAGTAAGCCCTCTCCACTTTGTGCCTCCCAGATAATGGCTTCACCTCTACGTGGCATGATTTTTCTGTGATTAAGGAGGCTCGTTTTGCGACTGCGCCTACGAGAACTAACAGTCATGAATATTCGAATTGTACAGTCATGAATATTCAAGTCAACCGCCACGCCGTGCCGCACGGACCACAGGTGCACTACTCTGCCCATGCCACACCAACTCCGCTCAGAGGGAGCTGGCTGCGCCAGGTCTCCCCGGTGCCCCGCCCGCACTGGTCCGGTCTGAGCGAGGAGGCTTTGTGCAGTTATGAAAGATTTACACACTCTAAAGTTAATGGTGTCCAAGACTTTCTCAGGGTAGACACCTACCCTAAGTATGGAGAGACCAGGTCTACCCATCTGGAGAGACAGCAGGCTCCCCACACCAGTGTCCCTGGCTGAGTGGAAAAGGGGCTGTGGGCACTGGGAAGTGTTGACACAAACAGTGATACACAGCAAGGCAGTGCTAAAACAGTGTCAGAGTGCCAGGGGGCCATGTGAGGGTGCAGGGCAAATTTGCATATTAATAAGCTGCCATTCTACGTGGACGGAGGGCTGTGCAGGGGGGCACCAAGACCCGTGGTACCGTGGTATTGGAAGGCCAACTATAGTTGCTTGCAAGGCATAGAAAAGGTTTATTTTTGGCCCAAGATACAAGAAAAAGGAAGCAGCAGTGTCCCCATCCGTGTCAGGTGCCAAAAGCCCCCACCCAGATTTGCCACCTATTTTTATACCCTTGCCTCATGTGTGTGGAAATTGCGCCATGAATATGCAGCCCTCCAACATTATGTCATAAATTTCAACTTTGCCTTAAGACCTTAGACCAATCAGCTCAAATGTTTCACATTCCTGCCCCATGTTTGACTAGAATCCTCTTTTGTTTACCATTCAGGACTGGGAAACAAGACTTTCTTCCCTTAATATTGCATGTGTAATTTTCAGGCCAAGTGAACGCTTTTAAAATCTACAAGTCCTTCTAGAATTCATGAAAATGTCACTATTTCACTAAAATCCCTAAATCTCTAAGCTTCTACCTAATCCACTAAAATCTATAATTTTCTGAATCCTCAAATCAAACCCTAGAATCTGGCCCTGAAGACAATAGCTAACTTAAACAGTCCTAGTGTCATGGTTTGACCATGGCTGGATGCCAGAGACTCACTCACAACCTCTCCTGGAGGAAAAAACTGGAAAAAATAAAACTTGCCACAGGCAAAAAAGCAAGGAAAACTACAAGTAAAGAATATAAAGGATTTATTTATTAACTAACAGTATCAGAGCTTGATGTGAGAAGCATCATTTAAAAGGCAATTTTTGCCCCCCACCCCTCCTTCTCTTACAGTAGATCTCATATTCCCTTTTTTCACCAGGAGACAAAGGAGGACAGAGGTAGGGGTAAACCAGACAAGTTAGTC
>WEKX01001296.1:0-22384 GCA_013390025.1 Pitta sordida
TCCAGAGCTTCTGCAACATACAGGGCTACCCTATCCCCACCCCTTCTGCCTCGTTTATCTCTCCTTAATAGTGTATACCCCTCCAACTCAACACTCCAGTCGTATGACTCATCCCACCATGTTTCAGTGATGGCAATTATGTCATATCTTTCCTGATATACCAAAGCTTCCAGCTCCTCCTTNCTTCCAGCTCCTCCTTGTTTCCCATACTTTGTGTGTTAATGTATACATACCTCAGTTGGGTTGGTACATTCATCTTTGGAGTGGATACACCATCCATTATGTCCTTCCAAAAGGCTTTGGTACCATCTTCTTCCCCCTTCAATCCTAGTTTAAAGCCCTCTTGATGAGGCTTGCCAACTCATGGCCTAAACCCTTTTACCCTTTTTAGATAGATGCAACCCACCTGAGTCTAGCAAGCCATGATTATTAAATGTTTCCCTGTGATCAATGAACCTGAAGTTCTTCTGTTCACACCAACCCCATAGCCATCTGTTAATGGCAAGGACTCTCCTGTGTATGTCATTGTTCATCCCTGCTGTTACATATATATATATGTATATATGTTACATATATATGCTGTTATATATATATATGTTTGAGATAACGACAATAACAACGTAACATACAATGGAAAAAGATATGAACAATCCCCTGCTGACAATGATAACTGAAGATGGCTGAAAATAAACCTCAGGGGGCCAAGTTTGAAGGAGACCGGGGTACCCCCCGGGGTTCCAGGCCAGGGGAATAGAGTTCAGGATAGACAAACTGATGAAGAGTAACAGCCGGAGATCCTTTTTCTGGGGCATCTTATGGGGCTGTAGGGAGATTCAGTGGTTGGCAGGAGGAAGGCAGCGCTGCGATGGAGAATCAGGGGCCGCATAGTTTAAGCCAAAATGGTGGCGGTGGAGATTGGAGGAGGAAAGGAGACGTCCTCAAAAGAAGGCATCCTCACTTTGGGAGATCCATGAGCCGGATTCCCCGCTGTGAGCCCGGCAGCTGTATTTGTAGGGCCTTGGGCCCCTCCCCAGTCACACGCCTTGCGGGTGTGTCTTCGTGTCATCACACCTTCCTATTGGCTGCTATTCAGCCCGCCCTGGCCCTCGGGCCTTTCGCCTAGTCACGTGCCTTGTGGGCATGTCTTTTTGTCATCACGCCTTCGTATTGGTCCTTACTCAGCTTGTCCCGACCCTCGGGCCCCTCCCCTAGTCACATGCCTTGCAGGGGAGGGAAGGGGAAATGAGAAGGAAGCCCTCCTTTTTCTATCTGATAAAAAGGAGAAAAGTTTTAGAATAAGGCTCTCCCCATAACAGAATAGAGCTCTGAAAATATCAAGTCAGTAACAGTCAAAAAACAGCGCCAGAGCACCGGGAGGGCCGTGGGGGAGCAAATTTCCGTATTGATGAGCTGCCACTCATTGCAGAAGGTGGGCTTTGTGGGACACAAATAAGATCATGGTACCGTGGTATATGAGACCCGACTGTATAAAGGTTTATGAGCTCCCAAGACTTTGTAAAGCATTGAAATTATGAGTACAGAAGGTATTAATTATTTCTCCTAATAGGGAATTGGACAGCACCGGGTGAAATTGTAGACAGCAGTCAAAACAAAAGGAGAACCTTTAGTTTCACAAACAGTGAAACTGTGAAACCTTTTTCCTGGGGTATTGTTGGTGCAGTAATATTCTATGGGTTTGCAAATTGATAGGATATATGCAGGGAAGAAAAATACAGTCATACCTCCGGATTTGCGAGATTTAGGTCTTGTGAGGCTTTCGCAAAACATTACTCCCCTCAGAGCGCAGGCGCTGGCCCCAGTTCCGTACCCCTACCTAACCTGGCTTTGGGCACACCCGGCCAGGGTCCCATGCTCTACTGGGGGGCTGGCTCTGTGACTGCCCATGGTGTTTTCTCTCTGGCCAGATCGATCACTTGCTGAGGTTTCAGTGGAGGAGTTTGAGGCAGTGTCTCATGCAGATGCCGAAGGTGTCATCGTGCTACTCTCTGTAATCCTGGCAGCAGTCTCAGGGGCTGTAGGGGTCCCTCCACCCTGCCTCTGCTGGACCAAGCCTGGCACTCTGGCTCCAGCCAGCACTCNAGAGCACCGGGAGGGCCGTGGGGGAGCAAATTTCCGTATTGATGAGCTGCCACTCATTGCAGAAGGTGGGCTTTGTGGGACACAAATAAGATCATGGTACCGTGGTATATGAGACCCGACTGTATAAAGGTTTATGAGCTCCCAAGACTTTGTAAAGCATTGAAATTATGAGTACAGAAGGCATTAATTATTTCTCCTAATAGGGAATTGGACAGCACCGGGTGAAATTGTAGACAGCAGTCAAAACAAAAGGAGAACCTTTAGTTTCACAAACAGTGAAACTGTGAAACCTTTTTCCTGGGGTATTGTTGGTGCAGTAATATTCTATGGGTTTGCAAATTGATAGGATATATGCAGGGAAGAAAAATACAGTCATACCTCCGGATTTGCGAGATTTAGGTCTTGTGAGGCTTTCGCAAAACATTACTCCCCTCAGAGCGCAGGCGCTGGCCCCAGTTCCGTACCCCTACCTAACCTGGCTTTGGGCACACCCGGCCAGGGTCCCATGCTCTACTGGGGGGCTGGCTCTGTGACTGCCCATGGTGTTTTCTCTCTGGCCAGATCGATCACTTGCTGAGGTTTCAGTGGAGGAGTTTGAGGCAGTGTCTCATGCAGGTGCCGAAGGGGTCATCGTGCTGCTCTCTGTAATCCTGGCAGCGGTCTCAGGGGCTGTAGGGGTCCCTCCACCCTGCCTCTGCTGGACCAAGCCTGGCACTCTGGCTCCAGCCAGCACTCTAGGAGTGTTGTTGCCATGGTGGCGGACTGCAGCCATATTTAAACACATCTCGGTAACTCGACATTCTGGCAGGTCACCCCAGCCTGGCAGGGCTGCAGCGCCAGGCCAGCCCCTTGGAACGGGAACAGCTGAGCCCAGCAGCGGGGCGGAAGCCTCCCACAGGCACCGAAGCTGCAGTTGTGGTGCCGCTAACTCTGGTCCTGGCAGCAGTCTCATTTGCAGCAGCTGCCTTGCTGCCCCTACGAGCCATGACTGGAAGTCTTGGACCCCGCCCCATGCGCTGCTGCACAGAATCCTGGCTCCAGCTGCCGGGAGCCCAGCTGCTGCTTGACTGGCCCTTATGGTGGGGCCAGGGCTGTGCCCGGAGTAGGGTTGGCGCTCTCTCCGCTGCGTTCCCTGCCACAACGCTAGAGGTGCCCATGCTGGGGAGTTAACACCACAGAGAGGGTTCAGAAGTACAGCCCCGCGGTTGCTTCTCAGCCTGCTGCAGGTGACGCAGCGGTGGCAGCAGAAACCCAGGATTCCCTGCAGCAGCAGCATGGCTGCAGGGATCCCTCCCTCATGATTCCCGGGGACTACCTGGGCAGGGACAGGGTAGAGAAGAGCCCCTTCTCTGGTCAGAGAAGATCCCTGATCAGTCACTCAGCATGAAGACCTTCTGGGAATGCCCCACAGCCGCTCCGGATCTGGGGGAGGGGAGGGATAAGGGAGACTAATTTGCATATTAATGAGCTGCCTATCTTCACGGAGCAAGGGCTTTGTGGGGCAGGAGAGACCCATGGCCCTGTGATAATTGAGGGACAGCTGTATTTAGTACGAAGAATTTCGGGACTGCCTGTCTGTAAAAATCTAGAGAAGGGAGGTTATCAAGGTACTTTGGGTTTGGGATTTTTTTTGAAAATTTGTGCTAAAATGTTTCACTCTTTTCCATTTTCCCCTCTCTTGTAAGTGGACCAGTTGGCGATAGAATTATTAGTGTATCTGCCTGCTACACCCCTAGAGATCTACTGGAGTTACAAACATTTCCAAGTCTAACTTATGTAACTTCCTGCAGGGTCAGAGATTTAAGGTTAAAATACCACAGATGCGCTAAGGATTGACAGGAAAACATTTACTCTTGGGATGTGAATTGGGATTGTATGTGCTGTAATGAGTAGGCAATCCATTGTGGATTACTAGGCTTGTTTTAATTCATGAATAAGCAAAAAGATGCTGTAAAAAATTAAAGCATTTTGCATCACTGGCTACCTTTATTTATTTTGACAAGTGTGATTAATTCTTAATTATTCATGATCCTTCATAATATATTATGCCAGAAAATGTACTGCAGTCTATTGTAATGAAATATGAGGAACTAGAGGTCTTGCAACTGTGGCAATATTTCCTAAGGAGGCAGGTTAGACAACCCAGTTTGTGATTGGAATGAAGGGGTTCGCAGATCAAGGAAGTTGCATTTTGCAGCTGTGTGGATGTATGTGTTTGTCATACTCAAGTTAGAGAGTCATTTGCCCTCTAATAAGCCTGAGATAGGTGAAACAAGTCACAAATTCTGTGCCTCTTAACTCTTGAGGCAGATTCAGGGTTTTCTGTACTGTGAGGGCCTGTAGAACACAGCACGGAGTAGCAGATGGTTTAACATACATCAGAAAGTGTGCTTTTTCAGAATTCATCTCTTGGGCTACCTCATCCCTGTGCTTGTATTTTCCTCCCTCCAGAGGGCAATAATTGTGGTTTCTGATTTGAGAGCACAGTTGTGGCTTCCTTCTGAGTTAAATTTTACCAGAGGAAGAGAGGACCACTAGTACAGAGTTAATCCTGAGTATTTGAGCAGGAAGGACCTGAAGCAGCTGGACCCAAAACAGCTACACACAAACTGAATTCAGGTCTGATCACGTCAGAGCAATCCGTTTCTAACCATAAATGCAGCTTTAAACTTGAAGTGTTAGGATCTTAACCACTCCCAACTATGGTGATGCAAGATAATGTGAATTTCTATTTCTGTGATTTGATGATTTAAGGAAAATATGCATCTACTTGATAAAAATATCAGATGAGGGATAAGTTGGGGAGGTATGACCACCATTACAAATAAAAATCAAAAATGTAATAAGCATCCCAGCAAATGTGAACACCAAGTGAGACCATTTCTTAATGGAAAATATAGATTAAACTTTCATGAAGGATGACAGGGGAAGTGGGAGATGAATGAGGACAGTGCCCTAACTAGTCACTGATTAGTTGAAAAGCTCTTATGTAAGTTCTAAACCAAGATGTATCTGCATATTGTGTTAATGTGGTTTTGATTTTTGTAATTATTACTGAAGAAATGAAGCAAGGCTAAGGCACTGAGCATATTAACAAATGGGAGATAATGAACTGCAGGATTATAAAATGGCTGTTGCTTTAATTTATTATTCCTTCGACAAAGAAGAATGAGGCAGATAATAAAAGATAATAAATAATATTTTGTTTCACATTATCACTTTATTAACTAAACAGTAGAGTATAAATCAGTGTGAGATTGCAAAAAGTAGGTGAGAAGTTATTTTTCATGTAGGACTCAAGCAGAAAAATAACTTGTAACACTTGCAATTACACTAAAAATTGTGGGGAAAATTCTCCACGAAAGACAGCTATTTACTAGGGGTAAGAATAAAGGGTAAAAGGAGTATCTGGACTCACAGTAGACAGACAAAAGTTTTCCTTTTATATGCATTCTTACGACTGGTTTGAGGATATGCCTTGATCTCATAGAACTGATTTAGCTTGTGTCTTTAAGCAAGACATGAGAGGTGTTTCTTCTTTAGTAAATCATTGCATGGAGTTTGAGATCTTGACACAGTAGGCCTGGAAAACAAAACAAGAAACCAAGAGTTGTTTTCCCAGGAATATTTCTATTTTGAGAAGAAAAATGGTTTTTAACCTGTCAAAAATTTTGACAAAAAGCTTGCAGACCTGAATATTTATTGCAACCCTCTCTCTAATGCTGGAGAAGAATGTGGATCATACTAGTCTGCAAAGATTAGATCCAGATTGTTGACTAGTCCTTAAAGAGATACTGTCATGGCATGATGCCACCCTAGTTTTATTATTTCTAAGCATTCAGATAAACTTTTGTACTTTTGTTTGGTCCAAGTGGGATTCAGTTCCCTATTAGTTATTTTCCTCTTCAGGATTCATCCAGTGACTCAGTGGAAATACAGAGAATCCCCGGTGCATTGCAACCTTTGCATTACAACCCCGCCCATTTGCGAGGACAATTTCTTTCAGTTTTGATTCAACCATTTGCGAATTTACCCAGCCGACGCATGACCAGTGCCTCTGCTTTGCCAAGGGGTGATGCTGGTGCTCCCTGTGGGGAGGGCGTGCGGCGCAGGGCGGGGAGGACTCGCATGGGAGGGCACGCGGGGAGGGTTCACGGTTTCTCCAGCTCGCAATGGCGTTTAGAGCCCTGCGCCAACATGCCCCGGTCCCTGACCTGGTCCTGTGTGTCTCCGGTGTGTTCCGCTGAGATCCAGCGCAGCACTGCCACAAGACATGCCATTCCTTGTTACTCAAAGCCCAGTCAAAGCCTGGGCAGCGCTGCCTCTACCGGGACCAGTGGATGTTAAAGGGAAAGAAATTCCGATACCGACGCCCCACCCCCGGCCACAAGTGCAAGGGGTGTCGCAGTGTTGCAAAGTTAAGGTTTTTCCAGGCTCCAAGAACACTGACCAGAGCTCAGAGACACCCTTTCCCCACCGCGGAGGCAGGGCAAGCACACGTGGGCCGGCACGGGGCCCCCGGGGCCGGGCTGGCACGAACACCGGGGCCGGTGGGGAGGCTGGGGATGGAGCAGCGGCGCGGGGTTTGGGCTGCGAGCACACACGGTCGCAGCAGCCACTCAGAAATGGTTCCCTTTGCACCCCTGGGCTGAGAGAGACCATGGGAAGGAGCGGAAAATTGTCCGCAGCGCTCTAGAGTGCCTGGGAGTGGAGCAATGAGTGTGGCCTGCATGCATATTAATGACCTGCACTTCTTTGCGAGTTTGGCTTTTTGCGAGGCCTGTGGCCTGACCCGTTCCTCACAAATGAGGCAGTATAACTGTAATTGTTGTGTGTGAGTTGAAGGATCAGCTAGGTACCACAAGTGAAATGGTAGAAGAATTAAATGAGATCTGGAATTAACACAGGGACTGAAAATTATTCATCAATCTTACTGCAAATGAGTTTTATGGATTTGTAGGGATGACTATCAAGCTCTTTGTAAAAAAAGAGGGGGTTTTAAATAAAAAATGTTATTTACAGTGAATACTGCTGGCTATTTTAGATGAGATTTAGATTTCAATACTCAACTTGCCAATGTATACATATCAAGTGTTACAACAAAGCCCCACAGGAATTTGTGCAACATTAAGACACTAAATGCAAAACAAACTTGCTTCCAGAGTCTATTGGCCTGTGGAGAAGGAAAAGTACAGCCTTTTTATGATGATCAGATTCCAGTTCATACTCTGTCAGTAGAAGAAATGTTCTTAGCATTTTGCAGCTTGCTCTTCTCATTAGTACTATACTTGTGCTTTGTTACTGCAAAATTATTTCCCTTTAATGAGCCAGCTCTAAAGAGGCAAATTATTGTCTCACTGTAGAACAGTGTGTTTGTTTATAGAGTAGGTATGTATTTACACAGACTATGGATAAGCACTTGGGCTTGTTGATATTAGAAAGCCTGTTTGTTCATTCTTTAATTCAGCATAGACTTGCATGGAACTTAACATGAAGCATTCTGTTCCCCAAGCTGAAGAAGAAAAATTAATTTCACTGTGCATCAGATGTTAGTATGCTCTAATGGCTTGCTGCATACCTGTGACTGATGTACTTCAACAAGTATATCCAGAAAAGACATAGACAATGAAGAATAAATGGGTTGTAAAATGTTCTCCTTCTCACTCCTAATGATGGTTTCTCCTTGGCAATATGAGAGACATATTAAAAGGACAGCTGGAGGGAAATGTGTCCTGCTCTTATCTGATTTTGACCTTTTTATAGGAAAAGGCTACTGGATTAACACATATTTGTAATTTCTTCCCCCTTTATGGTGTAGGGACAGTGTCCTTTGTCACTGAGTGCTTTTGTACGTCCATGTGCGTTGTGTTTAGAGATTTTTCTAACTGAGCTTCTTAAGTATAGAAAACTCGCATTTGTGCAACAAATATTGAATTAATAAGTTATTTGGTAGTTTTAATTTTTTTCTTGCCTGCCTGCTGGTTCTGTTTTCGGTGTGGTTTTTTTTTTACCATGCCAATGATAGTTCACCCATATGGCTCTGTACATAAAAATATGATGTATGATAAAGCAGTATCAGGAAGACATTGTAAGCCTTGAAGCCCCTTGGCTGCACATTGCCAATTGCCAATCCCCACCAACCATAGTCTTAACTATGTCTGTTGCCAAATACAGTCCTACTTAGCATATTCGTGCTTCTGATTTTGCTTTTCGCATCTTCACAGGGTTCTTTTCAGCAAAAATTCCTCAGTTCCTCATGGGATTTTCCCACTGGTGCATGTGCACAGTGTCTTTGCTGTCCTGCAGGGTGGGACTGGCTTGCGCCTTGGGGGCAGGATAGCCGTGCCCTGCAGAGCCAGGTGACTTGCTTGGGGACCGCCTAGAGTCCCTCCCTTGTGTGTTGTTAAGGTTATGTGGTGTCAGCACTTCATGACAGCTGCTTGCCATGGGACCTGGGTCCTCAGGTTGGACCAAGACCATGGCTCACACTGGTTCCGCAGTCCCTGCCTGCCCCCTGCCACCACCCTGGCTCCCCACGCTGGGGCTGAGCTTGGCCACCTCCCAGGCGCTGCCCCCCCTTCCCCTGCCTGCTGCAGGGATCCAGGCATGGGGGACTGTGTTTGGCTGCGGTTTGGGCCATCAGAAAAAAAGAGAAGGGAAAAACCTTCGCCCCTGGGTGCACGTTGGCAGAGGGGAGGGAGGAGGGGGTGTGCGTGCATGTGTGTGTGTGTGTGTGTGTGGTTGTATGTGTCCCAGAGTCTCCAAATCAGCAGTGTTTCCATGGGAACAGGTGGGGGGAGGAGGTGGCCGGGAAGCCCACCCCAGCCGGCTCCTGCCGCAGAGCAAGATCCCACAGCCCTCCTGCCACTGGGACCCTGCCAGCGCTTTGTGTTGACGCAGCAGGGACCTTCATCCTGAGCTGGGATGGTCCTGGCAATGGAGATATCTTCCTGGAGCCAGCCCAGGAAGCGCACTCCAGCCAGATCCCGCCATGGAGCGAGACGGTATGATGGAGGCAGTGACGAAAGCTGAGAATCCCCGCGCCAGCTCCCACAGGGAAGCCCACAGACTCTCTGGGCAGGGAAAGCAGAGGGAAAATTCCCTTCACTTCCCTGACCCGCCCGAGGGCACTGGTAGGTGCAGGAACTCCCTCCAGCATTCAGCATCTGAGTGGGACGGGGTGACGGGCATGACTTATTTGCATATTTATGAGCTGTCTATCCTCACAGAACAGGTAGTTTGTGCTGCTGGAGAAGAACTGAACCCCCACGACTTCTGAGGTATGACTGTACTACAATAACTTATGCTTCTTTAGCACTTAACCGATGAAGTTCTGAGAATGTTCTACTAAATAAGACACTTCATACAGTTTTTAAAGAGTTGGGGGAAGTGTTTTTCCCTGTTACCAAAGAGAAACTAAAGCATAGTGTGGTTAAATCGATAGCCCAAGGTGAGTTGTGTTCCTAGCTTTGCCAAACTTGTATCTCTTGCACCTGAACTAGTGCTAACAAGTGTTGGAGCTGAATGCTTCACAATATTCATCATGAAGTTGGCTTGCTCTACTTATAATGAATAGATGTCATCATGTGGGATTTTCTACAGACCTTCTGTGAAATTATATTAAAAGCATCATCAAATTGACAAGAACTGGGGTATTTTTTCTCTTAGTCTTCATAGTAGTGATAATATGTCTGTTGTGTTGCAATAGGTATTTTACACATCTGTGCTTGGATGGATAGATTTAAAAAAGAGTAACAGAACTCTAAAAGCTAAGATATTTTACTCTTTGACTGTTGCCAAGAATGAAGTCCAGCTAATTAATCAAAGGTAAAAAAATTGTTAATTTAGAACTGTGATAGATCCTAAATGGTGGTATTTGCTCTTAGGGAAGACTACAGTACAATTCAACCATTTTTCCAGGTAAATTTGGGTAAAGAAAGAGATGATTGATTTTTAGCATTTCTGTCCTTGGTTTGCTGATGAAATTTAAGCTGCTTAGATGCAAGATATCCTTGTGTAATACTTCACTTTTGGGAAGACACAATGGCATATACTACTTCAGAGGGTGTTGCAAGAAGTATTCCCCTAGACATGCCTTCAGAGGTAACCTTACTCACAGGAGTTGTTAATGTTAAAGCTGACCAAAGAAGTTTTATTTACCTTTACCTTGAAGGGGAGGAGGATCTATGAGCTTAATTGTTGTCTCTTGTAGTACCTTAATCTGAGCATGCTTATTTTGTCCCTCAGATAAGATACTGAGTGAGAATTCTATCTTAAAAAAATAAATTACATAATACCATGCAATGCTTGTTTTGGTGGCCCCAAGCAACTTGCCTAGATTCTAATGAATAATCATCCATTCAATTATGCGTTAGAAGCTATCCCTGAAGTTTCATCTGTTTTCTTTGTTTGCTTGTTTTGAGAGCACAGTGATTAAAACAGATGATATAATGTACAAAGCTGAGAATGGCCATACTGGGAGAGCTGGAGAGGGAACAACACTGATGGCCAGGCTTTTCCAAATATTCTCTCACTCTTCAGATGTGCTGAGTCAGAGACTGCACCGAGAGGAGCAATAGAATATATACTACAGTATCTTCTTGTTTATTTGTTATCTTCAATCCTAGACCATATGGCTATGCTGAGCAACACTTCCTTTCTGTGAAGGGAATTACATAGTGCATCCATTTCTTGGTAAAGAAATTGCTTTTTCCAAGTCCCTTTGAGTCCCTTTAGTCTCAATGTCTCAGTCTTTCCGTCTGTCAAATGCAGGCAATTTAGGAATGCTTGACCTTCATCTCTTACTTTCCCTAACTAAACAGAATTAAAAAAAATTAAAAATGAATGCTTATCTTTTGTTAAAATGAAAATACTGTATTTTTTAAAAGTCCTTCATATGTACGTAATTCACATTATTGGTTCATATTGCTTTTAAAGCCAGATGAGAGTCAATTTTGTTAGTGGAATGTTTTAGTATCACAACAGAGATAAGAGAAGCAAACACCACTTAATTCTAAAGGGCATTTCCTTAAGAATTCAAGAAATGTAATAGTGAGCTTTTAGCCATTGTTCTTCATTTTTCCTTCTTTCTTTTCTATGTCTGTGAACAGATCTTGCCACTCTTCTGTGAGAGGCTGTCTTTTAAAATTATCTTGTGTAAATAAGATTGATGTGTAGACTTCTCTAGATTTGAAGAGTGTTCAAACAGAAGAAACAGAGGATTTGTGGTTTGCCATTGCCTGTGCTAAAAGCATATACCTGACAAAGGACAGAACTGCAATAATTTGCTTTGCGTGTTGCTTTTAGTAGGGTTCATGTTGCTGCTTTCTTGTGCTTCCAATGGAGAAGTGGAAAGGTCAGGCAATGAAGGGAAGCATTTTGCTGTGTACCACAGATAGTCATCTCTGGCAGACATTTAGAGCCTTGAAGAGCACATAAACAGAATAATAAGGGTTAGATCATAACTCCTTTTCACCTGTTACAGTAATTTTGTTTATCAGAGAAAAACCCAAGCTGCAGAACTCTGGTATTGATTTTGAGCATCAGGTTCAAGGATGTTCTGGTTTCAAGGTGTTTATTCAGACCACGGAAGAAACAAAAAGCCCAAGTTAAAGCAACATTATGAAGCAGTCTTAATTCTACTCTGTTTTCCTGGAGGTTTGAAAGTATTTGAGGAGGCAGAGAATGGTTTGTATTTGACTGGTCTAAAAAACCTGCCTGAGTTGATCCTGCATGTCAACAAGGTCATTTCATTTGAGGTAAAAGTTTACTGTGATATACAGAGCTTGGAATTTTACATGGTGAACTGCCTTAGATTAGGGGGGAGAAGAAAAAATCATTCTGGTAGCCTCACTACTTAATTGCACAGTACTGGAAGCCCATTTAATTCTGCAGTTGTTGGTTTATCAAATTGTCTAAGGGCAATATATTTTGTGTCATCATGTCGATAACAAATCAAGATTTCTGAGGAATTAACAGCTTAGTTAATCTTTGTTCTGTCATTAACTAAGGGTAAAAAAACAGACTTCTCCGCTCCCTCTCCACTTTTCACCTCCTAGATAGTGGCTTCACCTCTACATGGCATGATTTTTCTGCGATTAAGGAGGCCTGTTTCATGACTGCGCATGCGCAGCCTGGCACTCGTGATTATTCAAAGTAGGCACTCATGAATATGCAAATCTCCACCCCCCAAGCCACCGCACAGACTACTGGCACGCTGCTCTGCTGGCCTGCACTGGCCCGGGCTCACTAATCTGAGCGTCTGGGCGCAGCTGCTCCTGGTCACATTGTGCTGGCAGCGCCGCGGGAGAGACAGCAGAGCTAGTGGGACACTGCCCCTTTCCAGTCAGGAGGGGGTTTCACCTCGCCACCTGCTCCTGGAGAGAAAGTGGCTGCACATATCCTGACCTGGCAGCACTGCCCGAGAAGGAGCAGGGCCAGTGGAACACTGCCCCTGTCCCATTGGGAGGGGTTTCTGCCCAACCCCAAACGCAGCCGCTGGGAGGAGAACTTGCCCCTGCTGCTCACGCCCAGTGAATTTAACTAAAAATGTAAACAAAATTCAGTAGAGAAGCACTGGGTCAGAGATGCTGCTGGAGCAGAATAATGGTTGAGTAAGACCTGCGACAGGTCTTACAATCCTAGATTTGAGCCAACGCTGTTAGTCTTGCACTGCTGAGAGCCAAATTAGCTACCAAAATTCCAGTGCTGCATGATCTTCTACATGTTGTTTGTACTGGCCACTACCAGCACCACCTGTCCCAGGGGCTGCGACGAGGTGAGGGATGGATATTGCAAGTGTTTCTTTCCACAGCGAGGCCCCCCGCTCTGCTGGCAATTTGCATCCAGTAAAAGATAGATGCTTTCCAGCTTAATCACCTATTTTGTCACCTTTTCTACAAAGCTTTTGTTTTTACAGTACACATTAGCAGAGATTTTGTTTTGTCTGTTTGCTTGGGTTTTTTGAAACCAGGAGTTTTAAGTTCATGTAGTTTTTAAGCTCAATTTCTGCAAAATGTTTGTTCACTTCAGGCTTGACTCTAAGTTTATGTAGTGCTGGAGTCACACATGGGTTTAAACTCTACTAGTCTGGCCCCTGCAGGGTGCATCCTGGAGCCTGCAAAATTCCTGGAGATTGCAGTGTGCCCTCAGCACTGGGACGCTGCTCTGCCAGTGCGCCATCGGCTGTGTTACCATGGTGACAAGGCAGCCACCAGAGCCGCTGCACTCACATGTTTAAGTGCCAGCAGAGCTCAGCCGCTGCTGTGCCATGCCAGGCATGTCCCATGGGAGGGAACACAGCGGGGAGGGCTCAGAAGTCCATACAGCTGTGAGAGAAACTTCCAGGTATGCCCTGCAGCTGCTCTGGAGCTGAGGGGGTGGGGCGGCCGGGGTCAAATTTGCATATTAATGAGCTACCACTCTATGTTGACAGAGGACTGTGTGAGGTGGGGGGACAAGACCCACGGTACTGTGGTATTCAAGGTCTGACTGTACCAGAAGAAGATAGTACGAAACATTACATAACTATTCAGGAACTATTTTTTATATTGTTCAAAGTAATGACATTTTCAATGACTAACCTAGGCAATAGAGTATCTGTTAAGCAAAAGTATCACAGAATCACTGAATCACAGAATACTATAAGTTGGAAGAGAGCCACAAGGAGCATCTAGTCCAACTCACCATCTAACACCGGTACGGAGACCGAACGCACACCCCAGAGTGGTAAACATAAACCTAGATCCCTCACAGGCGCACAGTCCACTCCGAGCCAGGAGAGACCCACAGGACCATCCAACCCTACATCCCCCAGCTAGACCATGTCACTAAGCTGCTCATCCAGTCTTCTCTTAAACACCTCCAAGGATGGCAACTCCACCACCTCCCTGGGCAGCCCATTCCAATGAGCGATCACCCTCTCTGTGAAAAACCTCTTCCTAACATTCAGCCTAAACCTCCCCTGGCATAGCTTGAGGCCATGTCCTCTCATTCTGCTGTAGATTCTAATAAAATAATGATTTTATTATAAAGATGCCGAGGTATTTGCAATTGCTGGCAACAGCTGAGTAAGCAGCAGCGATTAGCATTATGAATAGCAAGTTTTTGTAAGGATATTTATCGAAGTATGATTACCAGTGTAGGATATGCAGCTGGTTGTCTTATCCATCAATGGAGAAAGGTGTATGAGGAATAGAAGGAGTCTTACCTTTGAAGGACTTGATCACCTAATTAGAGAACAGAAAATCTGGATCCCAGTTGCCTGTAAACCTCCTGGAGGAAAAAAAAAAAGAAAAAACCCACACCACCACCACCAAACCCCAATGATAATTGTAATGGCTTTGAAACAAGGGAACACTAAAATGTACTTGAAGCCTTTTCAATATTGACCTTTGACCTCTTGCAGACCGTTCTGTCTGTGGTCACCTTATAAAATAGATGGTTAATGGTGGGGTTTGCTGTCCAAAGGACTCAAGTGATTATTGTTATATGTAAAGATGAATTAAATATGGACTTCTGGAATATTTGAGGTGCTTCAATTCATCAATATTGTTCCTAATTGCCTTAAAATTAAGGAATTCCCAAGAAATAAAAGTTAAAATTTTGACTATTTAGAAACTAAGTTTTGACTTCCATTAACACTAAACCTCCTGTTTTGTTTGTTGCACAGTAGGCTTTTGCCAGGACTTGGTGACAAGACTAAGGGATATTTCACTGCAGATTAAACTTTTGGGATCAATGTCCAGGTTTTTCTTGCAGTGAAGAGAAATCCCCTTGCAAAGTCATAGGAGAGCTAGTATGCTTTCAGTAATGTTGGCTCTGTGCGTTTGTTTATGGTCTTAGTTGAGATGTTTGTGTCTTATATGAGTGAATCTGAGCGCTTCCATTTCTTTCCACTGATATACAGTGATCCCCTGCGTATTTACGGCTCGCATGTCTGCGTATTCAATTAATCGTGGTTGCATTTTCAGTGAGTTGTGAGACCACGCACATGCACAGAATGTCCTGGACCCCGGATTTCATGGCCAGGAAGCACCAAAGGGCGCTTCCCCTGCTTTAATGAGTTGCTACAGTGCGAGCCACACTCCCAGGACCACCCCTCCAGACCTTATTAGTGGAGGGTGCATGGCTACAGGCGGGGAGTAGTTGAATAATCATGGGTTTGGTATCTTCATGGATTTCATAACTCACGGGACCTGCCCAGACCCAACCCCCAGCGAATTCTGGGGGATCACTGTACAGTGAGAAAGTATCTGTCTGGACAGGTAAGGGGAACCATAAAAAAGTATGCTGAAGTAGGATCAGTCAGTGCTTGAGTGATTGTTGACTTGTATATTCATTACAGAGTGAGTGACAAGGTGTAATTGAAATAACTGAGCTCCAACCAGCTCAGGTACCGCACTTGAGTGCAAATTACCGCTTAACTTAGGGGAAGAGCTGATATCCTTGAATGACGAGATAGGAATTAGCTCTATGGAAAAGAGGCATGTTAGAGACAATGCCTCTAACAACTCTACTAGGTTTTATGGGTTTTTATTTTCATCTGTATGAAATGATACATTTAAGTGTGCTTTGTGGGTGGGCAGGTGAAGTAAGCTATATCACAGCTGCAAATTGATTTATCATGCCTTTGTTAATATTACAGGCATTAACCTTTGAGGGGGGTGGGGCACCAAAAACTGACCCTTCAGTGCGAAGGTGGTAATAGGCATTGCAGTAAGAATGTCCTGAGTGACTTGCAAAAATTAACTAACTTGTTGGTTACTTGATTGGTTACTTGGTGTGCTACTTTTATTGACAAGCCAAACTTTTTAAATAGAACCAGGTTACTGTATGATTCTTTGTTGCTAAAACAACTACTGTCAATACAAAGTGGAGAAATTCAGTGAACTATAGAGTAACCTCTTTCAGTCCTGAATGTAATCTAAATGTTGTTTGTTTATGCACAGGTTGTTTTCACAGTATCACAGTATTAGCAAAGTTGGAAGAGACCTTGGGGATCATCAAGTCCAACCTGTAACCCAACACCAACCCATTGTCTAAACCATGGCACTAAATGCCTCATCCAGCCTACTCTTAAACACCTCCAAGGATCGCAACTCCACCAGCTCCCTGGGCAGACCATTCCAATGAGCGATCACTCTCTCTGTGAAAAACCTCTTCCTAACATTCAGTCTAAACCTCCCCTGGTGTAGCTTAAGACCATGTCCTCTCATTCTGGTGTCGTCAGCCTGAGAGAAGAGATCCACACCCACCTGGTGGCAACCTCCCCTCAGGTAGTTGTAAACAGCAATGAGGTCGCCTCTGAACCTCCTCTTCTCCAGGTTGAACAACCCTAGTTCTTGCAGTCGCTTCCCATAGAGCTTGTTCTCCAGTCCTTTCACCATCCTTGTCGCTCTTCTCTGGACCCTCTCAAGCAGCTCAACATCCTTCTTAAACTGGGGAACCCAGAACTGCACACAGCACTCAAGATGTGGTCTGACCAGCGCCGAGTACTGGGGAAGGATAACTTCCCTTGGTAGGGTTCTGTTTTCTGAAAAGCTCCTTGCTTTTCCTTTCTCTTTGTCTGATCATTAACAGTTATATCTTGTTCTTTTTTGAAAGTATCTTTGGGCCTGCTGGATGAAGGGGTACAGACCAGAGGAAGTGGCATTTTTGCCACGTGTATTGTAGTGTATTATGAAGGAGCTCCCAGTTTTCTCGATGTTTGGCTAAAATAGCATGTAAACTCTAGGGTGTTCCATAAAGCTTGACACTGTCGTGAGGTGATATAGATGTGCACTGTGTCACTGGGAGCCTTGCTGCAGGTATGAGAGCAAGCATAGCAAGACTTGTTTTGGATTTGGGTTGGGAGGTTTTTTGGTGGTGGTGTTTTTTGTTTATTTGGTTTGGGGTGGGGTTTTTGGTGTTGTGGTGTTGTTTTCTCTGGGAGTTTTGGTTTGGTTTTTCATGTTAGTTTGGTTTGGTATGGTTTTATGGGGTTTCTTGTTGGTTGGTTGTGGGATTTTTAGGTTTTCTTGTTTCATTTTGGGTTTTTTTGACATGTGGTCAATGCCATTCTTACCTTAAGGGTGCCAACTGGGGTGTTAGCCTAAGGAAATAACATTTTGCCACCTTTTCCCACCTCTGCATACTTTGTGTACTTGAGGGAAATTAGTGTTTAAGTATGTAGGTCTGAATGTGATCCAGGTAATAAACTTTGACCCCTTGCAGAGCTGGTGTTAGAACAGCTACTCAGGTGAATAGCATCTTGACAACCTGTACTTCAAGCCTGTGAAACAAGTTCTAGAGGGAAGAAAGGTATTTTGTGAACTCTTTTGCAATTTGGAAAACTATGTTAAAGGGAAGTGGGACTCACAATTTTCTTTCTCTTCAGAATTAAAACCTAACCCAATGGCATGTAGCTCAGGAAAACTAGGAGAGCAGCAAAGGGAATGTGTCTTGTAGAAACAATATGTCTGGCTATGGAGAAAACTGTGCTGTAGGCCTGGGTCCTGTATATTTTAGTATGACTAAGATATACGAAGAACTTCTCGCTTACTTAGGACTGCTCAAATTGTTAGCTTGAAATGCAAGACTTGCCTCTCTGCAGGATTGGCCCATGTGGACCCACAGAATGGTGTTAGTACTTCTCTTTAGGTGGAGGTGAGACCGTGAAGATTTGTCTACTGAATTGTCTTTGATCTACAAAGGACTAGCACTGAGAACAGGAGATAATTTATCACCTTTTCCATATTACCAGATGTCTCCTTAATGGATGGGAATCTTTTTACGATCACTTTTAAGAAAAAATATTGCTTTTGAGGAATTTTTCCCTCAATTGACAGCAACTTAATGAGGGGTTGTGACTTTGTAATCAATTTTAATTATTGTGTAGTTAATACTGCTAAAAATAACAGCTTCAGCTTTGGTACTGGATGATTGATGTGTGAGGCAACTTGTAAATAATTGGTCTTTTGTTCCCTAAATGTTTTTCTGTTAAAGCTTTTAAAAATAAAAATCAGGCAAACATTTCAGTAGCTAAAGCACTTATAGTATAATGTGTCATAGAAACCACTGCTACCATAACTGGAGTTTTATACACCAAGAGCTGCGTGTGTCTTAATAGTTAAACCATGAAACAGAAAATGGGTGTTTCCAGGTGTTTCTCCCTTTTGATCAAGGAATATGATCACATACAGCAACCATTTTGTCCTTCAGTTTGCCAATGAGCTAGAGTCTTTAAAATAGTGAGCAAACTCTGTCATATGTTGTATTGCTAATTAGGATCAGTTGTGGTAACAGTATTTACAAAGAGAGAGTAAAAACCGACATCATCCTGTTATTGTCCAAGTACATGTGCTCAGTTTACAGATGAGAAGATGGCTGGTTTTCTGTACTGGTCAATCCCAAAGACCAGTTTCTTCTGGATTTTTCCGTGTTTTCAGTACTAAGGGGTCTCTGACTAGACCTTTTTGTGACCTTCTCATCTGTTGTTGTAGAATCATAACTGAAAATTTTACTTTTAGTATTTGAAGTGTAGGGGCGCCTTTTTTCATTCCCAGAAGTTGTCAGTCTTGCGGCATCAGAGATTTAAATGACCTCTTAGAACAAGCTTGTTTGCTTGTAGGTATATTAAATGAGGTGAGAAAAACCAACCCTATTTGGGTTGTTGTTTAGGGTAGGACCATATTCTGTATGTTTGCGAAGTACTTAGAGTTCCTTCAGAGGGAAGGTGCTATCAGGGAATATCACTGCTCTGTCTGCAAGTGATTGTGTGTTGTTGGCAGTAATGGGACAGTGAAAATGGATTATCATTAATGTCAGAAAATACAGTTTTAACTATGTTAAACCCATATCTTTGTGAAGCTAAATGAGATTTCTCATAACACAGCTACTTATTTGTATTCACCATGCACTGCAAAGACTACCTCACTCTTCTTAACACAACTACCAATCACTGAGAGGAGTCAAGCAGACGCTGCATTCTCCATAATTACAAGCAATTTTCCAATTGAATTATCCCATGATTTAATTCCTTACCTTGCATCTGGAAAGCATCAGCAATGTGCAGCTGTTTTGGCTTTGAGAATTAATTGTTGCTAAATGCATTAAGAGTGGTCTTGCTGCAATGGTTTTAGGAAAGAGTTAAATCTCAGCTCATTTTTGGATTAAATTTTTGCTTCTGATTTCCTATTCTCTTGACTCAAGATAATGATACAAGCTATGGGTTTACTAGCATTTGTCTTAGCTAGTTGTGAATCTTAATTCAAAGTAAATACGTTTAATCACTGAATTGCAATCATATTACTATGAAACACAAAGTTTAATAGAACAGTACCAGAGTCAGTAAAGTCTGGGGGGCTGGATATTACTGATAATTTATGTACAACTACATAGCTCTGGTTTGTAAAAGAAAGAGTTTGTTACTTTGTGAGTACCCAGTGAAATACGTATGATTTTTAACCTCACAGGGGTTTTTAGGCAGGGCAAGTACTTCAAATATTAGAAGAATGTCTTAATCATTTGTCTTTGAGGGAAGGATGGACAAGTATTTAGACTGAGAATAGCATCTGTTTTAATTTTGAGAGTAGAAAAATATACAGAAGGAATATCAAGAATTTTGTGCGGTTGAGATTTTCATCAGGCCTTTCCAAAGTCTCTTAGATTCCAGTGAAAACAGCATTTTTTTATCTGAAGTCTCAAATCCTCTTCCTTTTTTTTTATTCATTAAGTACAAAGACTTTAGCTAAGGGTTTTTGGAATCCTAGGGTAAAGAGGTGTATTTCATAACTCTTGAGGGTTAATGAAAACATTCTTGAGCTGTATAACAATATGAAGAAGATGTGAAACTTGTAAAGCATGCATTAAGTTTCTATCTTTGGCTTGTGTGACCTTTAGATTGCTTATTTAATATCTTTACCCCTGTTGTAAACAACATAAAGACGTAGTGAAGTGTTGTTGATGTAAATTAAGGTTGATATAAAGTATTCACTTTTTAAACTGGTTTTATTGCATCAATTCAGAGAGCAAAAAAGTGTAGATTTTTTGCAAGAAAAGATAACTGTTAAATGAATGTTATTTAATAGGCACCCATCACTGATAAGTAGAGGTTCTTTATCCTATGTGGCTAAATATGAAAATATTGGCTGGTTTAAGGGTTCTAAGATCTTCCAAGTCCTGGTTATGTGCAATGTGTTTGGTTAACTTCTCTAAAACCTTGGCTTGTTTTCATCCAGGTGCTTGGATCATCTTTTATACTAAGTCAAATTAACTTCTGGGGAACTTCTTATATTACCTTAAGGTAAAATATCATATAGCCTATTGAAATTCAGTGTTTCATCTATTTAGCAAGAAGGAGATCCAGCATTAGCAAAGCTGCTTATCAGGAATATTAATTTAAGGAAATCATGTACTTAATACTTGCAAGATATTTGATCTTAAACTATGGTATAAAGTGCCTGATTGTATTAACGACTGTGAATTTGTGTGAGTATTGTTTCCAGGAAATAAATTCTGTTGCTGTTTTATGTTTTCAATACATCTTAAAGACACTGGTCTGTAGAAGGTGTTACTGTTTCAGAATGTCCTCACAGTTTATCACAATTTTTGATTTGAATTGCTTTCTCAAATGCAATTTTTCTTTGCCCAGTGATGAATGTTCTATACATTTACTTCTAAGGGGTTTTAGACTGTAGCAACATACCTTATGCTGAATCAAATCTACAAAGAAATGGAGAGTCCAGTATTTTATCTTTTGTATCCTTACAACAGAAGCGGGGAAGCAAGCCCCACGCTATAAAGACTACTTTTCAAACAGCTTACAGTGATAAGGACAAGTAGATTCTGATTATATCTGAACAATATAAACATGATTGAGTTTGCCTGATGATTATGTCTGGCTCATGATTTATCATTCCAATGACAATCATATTGTGCAGGTTTAATATAAGTAGGACACTAAAGCAACAAGCAATTGAATTAGCTGCTTCTTGCAAAAGTTTCCTTTGTTCTCACCCAGAAAAGAGCTTTCTTAAAGAGCTTGTCTGCTGAAGAATTTCATGTAGTTATTTTTATTCCTTAAAGAAAGTTGTTAATTCAGGGCATTTGTTACTTTTTTACATTTCTAAATTAAACCTTTCTTCTCTTAAAAACCAAACAATTTTTATCAGTTTTTTTCTATAGCTGGAGATGTCTGATTTTTTTCCTATGCAAACAAAGCAATGTAGTTGTTTTTGGAAAGCCTGTGTGGGCAACTACGGATTTTTCACAAGTTGAAGAAAGACACTCGTGAAGGAGGAGCAGTGAGAAAGGTGTAGGATTGTTGGACCAACTGATACAAGAATTTATGAGTCATTGCCTCTAGACAGTGTAGGGAACAGGGAAGCAGTGGAATAAATGCGGCCATATAGGATTGAAAGGTATGGCTAATATAATAGTGGGAAAAAGTAAGAAAAGGTGTAATGCCTTTAGGACTGGAGTCCTGGAGGCAATAACTGTAGCAGAAAATGAAAAATCTTGTACGTGGAGCAGGGTAAGAATTTCTGTTCCAAGCAGGGATTATTGGCTGTAAGTGGAAGCAGTAAAACAGAGTTCAGAGTTTCTGTTAATTGCTGCAGCAGTCAGCTGCAAGATGGGTGAAGATTTTTGTAGAAGCATGCTGTTGCCGTTAAATAAAACAGTAACAGAGCCTAATGTAGAGGCATGCATACTAGTCTGTCTGGTTGGCTGTGTTTGAGGAAGGAAATAAAAAATGGAAATAAGTGTAGAAAAGAACACCTAGAAGAATGCTTAGGGAGCAGAGATCTTGCCGCAGCAGATGAGATTACAAAATAGCCCTTTCTAGTCTACTGACAAGAGGAGAAGATGCTAATGTTTATAAAGATATTTGAAGAAAGAAAGGCAAGTGTTTGAAAGCTAGCTGAAGAAGAAAGAAGTACTGACCAGGGAACAATAAATACAGGCCACAAATGCATTTAACGTTGAAATAAGACAAAGATTATGAAATGTCAGAGTTGTGAATTAGCTTTATAGTGGAGGGAGCTGGTAAACTAGCTAGTTTTAATGAAGCATTTCATATTATCTGTCAGCTGATGAAAGAACTGCCTTTCCTAGTATNCGGGGGCCGTGGCTGCCGGAGAAACTGCGCCCTGTCCCTGCGTGCCCTCCCCAGGGGGCGGGCCCATCCCACCTCACAGGGAGAGCCAGCACCGCCCCTCAGCAAAGCAGAGGCACTGAGCATGCATGCTCTGGGGACCGTTGCAGACCTCGGAAGTCGGACTGTGAAAAAATTGCTTCGCAAATG
>WEKX01001297.1:1303-26600 GCA_013390025.1 Pitta sordida
CATCTGAAAAGGTGGTGGTGGACAGGAGAGAGATACCTTACCCCCACATAAGGAGACCTGTTACCATTCCCCCTCATCCTTGAGGTTTCTTTCTTCTATCTCGTGATGGGAAATGAGAAGTTCATGAGGCTCCTCTGGCTCTTGAGAGTCTCTGAAGGGTTGGAAGTGCACATGCCTTCAATTCTATTTCCCTTTTCCTATCTTGAACACTCCTCAGCCTTTCAACCTCTTCCTTCAGCTCTGCTATCATGGAGAGTAGGTCATCTACCAGCTCAAACCGGACACAGGTGTTTTGCAGGCTGTGNGTTGTTCTCATCACTTCTGGCTTGGACGACCAGCAGGTGATAATAATCTGAAGATCAAATTAATTTTGGCAACCTCTCAGCGACATCCTGTACCTGGGCCCCAGGGAGGCAGCAGACCTCCCTGTGGAATGGGTCTGGTTGACAGGTAGGACCCTCTATTCCTCTCAGAAGGGAATCATTGNAACATTACTGACAGGGGAAGGGCTAGGAGGACAAGGAGAGACACCACTTACCAAGACAGCATCTGCGACCCTACCTGCCCTCCCTGCCTGCGTGAAGTGCCGCACTGACTGCCTCTTAGTCACTTTAGCCCCCGAAGTTACTCAAAAGCCCCTGCAGTTACTCAAATCCCTCACAGTTAACGTTCCTGTTTGCATACTCTTTTTTGCCATGCTTCAGTTTGCCGTGCTCCTGAGAATGGTTTAAATACCCGCAGGTGGGAGCCCTTGGCTGAAAGCCCCTGCCCCTTCCCTGGATGGAAAGGCTCATCTTGTGTGGTGTCCCCTGAGTAACTGCCGGTAGATCCATGACTAGGGTTCCAGAGTGCCTGCTTGACCAGCCACAAAGTACCTGGGCTAAAAGCACCCGTCCCCTCCCCGGCTGGAGAGGCTCATCTCGTGTGGTGCTGACACTGTAGAACAAAAGAGAGAGTGTTTAGGACTTTGTTTGTTTTTTAAATACAAGTATAATATCATACTAAGTATTTCCTCTTGGTGTAATGGTTTAACCCTAGTAGGAATAAAAACTACACAGCTGCTCCCTCATTTCCCTCCTGCCCCCCGGTAAGGAGGAGAATTAAAAAGAAGACCTGGCGGATCTAGAAAAGAGAAGCTTCATCATTGCAAAAAAAAAAGTATTAGAAGTTATAATACTACTATTAATAATTGTAATCAAAATATGAGCGAGAAATAAAGCCCAAGAGAAACAAGTGATGCACAATGCAATTGCTCATCATCTGGTGACTGACTGTCCCCAGGGATTGATCAGTCCACTCTGGCCGGCTCCCCACTGTTGATATACTAGGTATGACATTCTTTTGTATGGAGTAACCCTTCGGCTAGTGTGTGTCAGTCCTCCTGGCCGTGCTTCCTTACAGCTTCTTGTGCCCTTGCTCGTTGGCAAAGCATGGAAACTGAAAAGTCCTTAATTTAGAATAAACACTGCAGAGCAACAATTAAAACATCACTGGCTTACCAACATTATTCTTATACTAAATCAGAAACACAGCATAATAGCAGACACTACGGAGAAAATTTACTCTATCCCATCTGAACTCAGAACAACTGAGAATGGCCAGATGTGGAGATGTGTAAGCTGTAAAGTTGAAAGACCAAGAAGATCCCCTCTTTCTTGTAATTTGTATTCAAGTGGATATTTATGAACTATTGTACTCACTGATATAAGTGATGTTTAAAATAGAATTTACTTGGACAAAGACTGAATCCCAATAGTAATTTTTTTTTGTAGATTTTTTGTTAATTTACTCTTGCATGGTGAGAGAGAAGATGAATTTCAAGGAGACAGGCCTATGGTTATTTCAGACTTCAATACTGTGGGGCCTAGAGCAAAGGGTTGCTCTGCTTCATATGATCCACAATAACTGGGTAAAACCCGTAACTATTCTTCTGGACTTCGTACAGATGAGCAAAGTATTTTTAGCAAGAGAAAAGTACATTTTTATGCACACCTCTACCTGTATTGTTTTATCAACAAGTATGAATTTATAAGGTCAAGTCTCATCCTTCAAGTAGTCTTCATATACACACGCACACATGAAAGAAAATGGTTTTAGGAAATGTCAGAATGCTTTATATCAACATTTTCAGAATGAACTGGAATGTTTCATTTCAAAATGTCATTTTCATTTTGAAATTGATCTTTTTAAAGGGTAAGAATAGGAGATAAAAAAAGTCTTAAATAACTTGAAAATGAAACACAACATTTTCCAATTTGAATGAAACTTCCTCGTGTAGAAAACAAAAACCATTGATTTATTTCTTTTTTCTTTAACCATTCAACTCCAAAGTCAAATATTCTCACAAGAGAAGTGTTTGACTCATATTCCAAAACAGAGGTCAACAAAAAGTGTACTTTCTGTTTCCTCTGTGCCTGCCCTATTGGGTTAACTTGTATAAATGAAGGTTATGGCTACACGGATATGTAGTTCCCACCCCTGCCATGTTTAGAGGGATGTTAGGTATCTTAAGTTGATATAAAGTGAAATTTTGTCCAAGCAAGAGCTATATCAATGTTCAGATTTTCCCTCTGTAAAGAGAATCCAGCAAGGCAGAAAACTCCAGGGATTTCAACATGTGGAGCCATATGGATTTTTTTCCTGATTTTTTTGAGGGGGAATCCATCTGATTCATGAGGGCATTAAACAGCTCCGTTCCAGGCATCTTTTGTAATCAACAGTTTGACAATAGCCAAGACTTAACTACACATTACAGTCAGGTCTCCTATACCACAGACACGCGGTCTTATGCGGGTCCCACGAAGCCCACCTTCCAAGTTGAATGGCAGCTTGTTAATATGCAAATTTGCCCCGCACCCTCAGATGGCTCCCCAGCATTGTTTCAGCACTGTGCTGCTGTGTATCGGTTGCTGCAGCAGCTGTGCTGGGGGAGTGGAGAAGCAGTGGAGCCACCACAGCCAGGACGGGGCAAACAAGGCAGCCAAGCCACCGCTGCTGCTGTGGCCGGGATGGGGCAGGCGGAGTGACGGGGCTGCTGCTGTGGCTGGGACAGTGCTAGTGGAGTGCCAGGGCCACCACAGCTGAGACGTGGTAAGCGGGGTGGTGGTGCCATCGCGACCGGGATGGGGCAAGTGGAGTGGCCAAGCTGCCACGGCCAGGACGGGGCAAGCAGAGTAGTGGGATGGCCACAGCTGAGACGAGGCAAGCGGAGCGACGGGGCCACCGCAGCCGCCGCAGCCAGGACAGGGCAAGCAGAGCGCCCAAGCCACCACTGCTACCAAGACTGTGCGGGTTAATCTGCATATTCATGGCTGCTTAATTGAATATTCATGTGTGCCAGGTCCCGCATACGCAGTTGCAAAAACGGACCTCTTTAATCTCTAAAAAATCATGCCGCTAAGATGTGAAGCCGCAATATCGGGAGTGCGAAGTGCAAGAGGGCCAACTGTACTACCTCTTTCTGGTTCATTATGCATCCTGATGAGGTCAATAATATATTTTTTTCTTTTTTTAACTGTTAATATGTAAAGACTCTTTTTACAAGTCCTATACTACAAGAAGTATAAAAGAAGATATTGCAGGTAAATAATGGCAGGCCAGCATGGGGATCCTATTAAAAATGAAGAAAATATTACCTTGAAATTGACTGTAAGACTTTTATCTTGTGAATCCACTTACTCTTTAGAAATCTTGGGCTGAAATGTAACAAGTGAGACAAGTTCTGTTTCATACCATTGGCACTTGATGCAGCTGATTTTAAAAGCCAGAACAAGCCAGATGAACACTTACCCCTCTGCCTCACTCTCACTCACAATTTATTTTCTCCAATGTTATTAACCTACCTGGCCATTATGAAGAACTTATCACTGCTACACTCAGACCTAAGTATGCCTTTCATCATGCTCTAAGAATATATCAACAAAGAATTAGAAGCTAAAAATATTAGTTCAAGTTTGGGAGGTGTGTATCAGCACATACAGTTTCAGTACTCCATTCTAGTGAAAAAAAGAAAATAATGATAATTAAATTAGCAAATAAAACAGATTAGTGAAAATTGGGCTGACTTGTGTTACAGATATTTTTTCCTTAAATGTTCATGTAATGTTTCCTTTTAATATGCTCAGATTAAAAACAAGAAAGAATGGAGAGCTAGTGTGGTATGATAAATCATGGCCGTAGATGGCAAAACCAATCTAAACATTCTGGTTGAGTCTTTGAGCAAGGTTGGAAGGAACCTGGAGCAACTTGGTCTAATGGAAAGGGCCATGGCAGGGTGATTGAAACCGAGTGTTTTTTTAGAGTTCTTTCCAATTCAAACCATTCTGTGATTCTATGGTTGGACTTGATGATCTTAAAGGCCCTTTCTAACCTAAACAATCTCATGATTCTATTACACAAAATTACACAGAACTAATATTTTGATTGGAAAAGACCATAAAGGTCATTCAGTCAAACCATAGTCTAGCTTCACCCAAGTAACACACCTATCCTAAAGCCTAAAACCTAACCTAACAGCTGATATCCAGCCTCTGTAACCTGATATCAACATACCACAACCCCTGTCCTGATTTTAAGTCAGACTACTAAGTGTGTCATCCAATCGTTTCTTAAACAGCTCCAGAGACGATGTCTCCACCACCTCCCTAGGGAGCCCAATGAGAGATCACTCTCTCTGTAAATAAATGATTTCTAATATTAAATCTAAATCTCTCCTGACACAGCTTTAAACAATGACCTCTTGTTCTATCACAAGTAACCGGAGAGAAGAGACTGACCCCCTCCTGTATACAACTCCCTTTCAGGAAGTTGTAAAGAGCTGTAAGATCACCCCTCAGTCTCCTCCTCTCCAGGCTGAACAGTCCCAGCTCTCTCAGTAGTTCCTCATAGGGCTTATGTTCCACCTTGCACATATCCAGGCAGCAGATATCTGAAAACACCACAGATTCTTACACTCCCAGGACACGGAGTAGGCAGAAATCCCACTGTGAAATACTCACATATTAAGTGAAAGTCCACAAAAATTGTCGTGCAGTGATGGAAGGAAGAGAATTCTCACAAATCCTAAAAAAGAGTTTTAACACTGAAAAATCCCTTCTTTGCCACTGGCAAATTTGCTCAGCCTTAAATAGGAAAATTTCCCTTCATTAATTTAAAAGTATTAAGTGAACAAAGATCAAAAGAATTAGCAAAAAAAGGCACCAGAAATTGCTGGAGCTGTAATACTATTTGAACAATTGGGTTTGTACTTTAAACAAGGAATCACAACCTATCTATTAATTAAACCATGGTTCTCCCTTTCTTAAATAGTTTTTTACATACAATTTAATGATTAAATTAATATTTCTTGATGATTAAAAGCATCAATATCTATGCATATTTGTCAACATGAGCATAAAACTGTTGGAACTTGTGAACAATCTGCTGCTCAATGACTGTGTGGAGCTGTACTCCAGCGTTCCACTTGCAGATAACATCCTTCAAACTACATTTCTGCTGGGTATCCCATCTGTTTTACACCTTCAAGTTGATAGGAAGGAACATGCAGTCTCAGTGGTCAGTGCTGGTGGTCATACATACCTTGTATGTTCTGCTACAGAAATACCATGGGATAAGGAGCAGGTGTAAATTACCCAGAAGTTGTCAGATTGATGGTGCATGCTTGAAACAGATGTAAGGGGGTCTTGAACAAAGCACAGCAGTTGTAGTGAGAAAACTATTAGCATATGTATGAATAAGTGGGTGTGAAAATGCTGAGTATCAACATGCAGTGTGTACTGTATTCCAGCTGAGTAGGTGTAAAAAACATCCTCTTGACAAAGAAGTGTGAATTTCAGGGAGACAAGCCTGATGAAAGATAAAGATTTGCGTTTTTTTCATTTGTTTATATAAAGAGCTGTGTATTTTTCTGGTGCTATTCTGTTATAATTATGTGAATTTTACCCGGGTTTAAGGCAAATAAAGCAAATACAAAATAACATTATGACAACTGGGTAGGACTGAGAGTCACAACAGGTTTTGAACCAGTTATTTGAGGTTGCAAGTGCAACTTTTTCATTGGTAATGCTCATCACAACTTCACCAGGCTACAGAGAGGTCATAGCCCAGACTCCTGTATGGCTCTTTGTTGTATGTGCCTGTTAAGACTACCACTAAAAATTGAAAGAGAAACTGAGCCATCCCTTTGGTGGAGATCATAACTGTCCACTGAAAAAGGACGCTAAAAAATCCTACTCCTGGGCACTTGAGGGCATTTCACATTTCAGACGTTCACAATTTATATTTATTTGAAAAATTGTGTTGCTCGGCAGTCTTTTCTAATAGCAATATAATAGTATTGCAGCTGGAATTTAATGGTACACTATTGCACTTCAGGGCAACCACAGCACGAGTGTATCAATTCTGGGATGAGTCAATGGTGAAAAAACAATATTGAGGTCATATTTTTCCTCTTTCTGTACATCAGTAGGACAGAGGTATAAGACTTTTTGGCAGAAATGTAAAAGATTATTTTCCAGTGATCTAGTTTTATTCCAGACAAATTTCTATCTCTCTTACTTGAAGGTTTGTAGTTCTACCTTGCTCTATTCGCTGACAGAAGCTGTCTAGGTGCTATCAGAAGAGTTACCAACAAAGCAGTGAACATCTACTTCATTTATTTTTGTTTCAATATAACTTTTCAGCATTCCTTGAATGTTATTCTCTGTAATCGTTATAGTGAACATATTGTGTTGTGGAAAGCAGTAAGACTTTTGTTGGTTCATTTTTAATCCAGAATCTGAGGAAATGTCATCTCTTTTGCTATTAAAATTTGGGGTTTTCGACTGATAGTTGTGTCAGTTTTAAAATGAGATCAAATCAAATGTATTCTATGGTTTGCTGTAAGGTTTCTTGCTTCACTGCCTCATTTAAAAAGAAAAGGCAACATATCAAAAGGCTAGCCATCTTGGATTAGACCAAAGGTTCACTTAAGTCAGTATCTTGCTTCCATTACCTTCTAGGAAATAATAACTAAAGTAAACCAGAATAACAAGCAGGTCTGTATAGATTTTCCTGATGTACTCTTATAACCTTCAATTGTTTGTGTCTTGGAAACTTCTTGAGCTAGGGGCAGCATGCTTGCTTTTAACAATTTTAGGTGGATTTTTCTTTTATTTCTTTATCTGATAATTTCTTGAATCCATGTAAATAATGAACTGTTAAAGAAACTGCAGTTTTTTGTACCACTTTAGAACTGTCTGCCAATCTCTCTATATAAATATTTCCGAATATATAGTTTTAGGTATAAATACTTATAAAAAAGCAGTTATATATTAAGCAGAAAATAATTATATACTATTGCCATTGTTGTATTAAGCACCTTCCTAGAGAAACTAACGAGAAATGCAAAATTTCAAGTCAGCTTAATGCCCCAAAAGAATCACAAATCTCGACAGCATTGACAAATTTAATTACCTTATACTGATCTGCATGTAGCTGTTTCACCTGGGAAAGCAGTCATCACAGGTTCAGAGACACATGGAATGAACATATCTTTGCAGTCTAAAGTCCTTGTCTAATAAGTTAAAGATCTTCAGCCATTCTAATTAATTGTATTTTTAAAACCTATCAATGAATAGCATAAATAATTGATTTGCTGAAAAATAAGGCATCTAAACCTTTTTCTTTTACAAAAGGATATTAAAGTGAAAATCTGAGCATTTTTTTCCCTTCACTCTGCAGAATTTGCTGCTGAGCTTCAGAGTTGGGGACCTATAAGTATCAAGACAATAGAAGATTATTATATCTCCCTAGTTTATCACAATAAATATAGTTATTGTTGGCACA
The DNA here is from genome assembly GCA_013390025.1 of Pitta sordida. NCBI lineage: Eukaryota > Metazoa > Chordata > Aves > Passeriformes > Pittidae > Pitta > Pitta sordida. Next base: position 9,128 of record WEKX01001297.1, read on the forward strand.
AGACCACAGGTCTGTTATGAACTGACAGTACAAGGTCTCTGAACTGAGTACATAAGTCAAAACAGTGTAAAAAACAACAGGTTTTTGTATTATTTGGGACTGGTGGAGGCTTTAGGGCACTTTCAAATATTAGCTGGGAACTGATATAGAGGGAGTAGTTCATGCAAAGAAAATGGAGGAAGAGGGGAATGAAAGGAGAATCTCCCACCAAATATCATCCATCCCTGCACCAGGACACAGTCAACTTTTAACTCTACCTCATGTATTCCTCTTCAGAAGGACTGACGCTTTCAAAATTGTGACTCAGAGTAAGCACAAAGGCAAAGAGAACTAGCAAGTTTTCTGAATAACAATTTCAACTGTAAAGGGTTTTTCTGTGCTAATTTGCAATATATGCATTGATACAAGGACTAATAAGAAGAAAGGATTAGGGTTTTATTAGACTGTTAAACATTAATTAAAGTAACAATAAAGCCTTAGTTCCAAATACAAGAGATACTGTTCCCTTTTGCATCACCAACATTTTGAGAGTAATATTATCGAGAGATTTCTATCTGCAGTGCATAAAATAAACCAAACCAAAGCTAAGTTAAATTTAATTAGATTTAGTTAATAACAAATCAAATAAATTGCACATGTAAACAGTGAAAAGTGTGTGAATATCAAATTTTTGATATAGTGATCCTCCTCTTCCGTTTTCAGATGTCATTGCTAATTCTGTAGTGTACCGTGCCATCACAAAGTCATTTAATCAAAAGACTTCTGCACCTGGGATACTTTTAGTCAATATATAGTAAACAACCAATGTCTTCCAATCTAAAGAGGGGACACTGTGTTCCAGAGGGATCTATTGATCTCTAATGGCAGAGTTAGTCTTCTTCTGTGAAAAGAATCTTTCAAATAAAGCTACTTGAGTGTTTGAAGGTGTGAGCACTTTGATGTTTCAAAGCTTCAATTATTTAGGTACCACAGAGCTGAGCATTGTGTATCTGCCAAAGTCTCATTTAAAAAGCTCAGATGGCTAAGATGTCATGTTCTGTTCAAACTCTTCTGGTGACTAAAATTAAGAGAGAAACCCTTTCATTTCAGTGACTCCTAAGGCTCTCTCAGCATCCACTCTGTGGTGCTTCAGCATGACACCATTAAATGCTTGCTTGCAATTTGAGTACATTGTCAACAGAGCACACGGATTCTTACTAAGGAAGGGGTATTTATGCTGATAGACTGTGGTAAAAGCAAAACAAACAAACACACAATCCTCCNTCCAGGACTGTGTAAAACCAAGTGTTTACCTATCCCCAATTTAGTAGAGTTGAGGAGAGAATAATTCTGTCAATGACGCATCATGCTGCTTTCTCTTATGACTAACTTATTATTATTTCTACCTGGACTCCCACACTGAGCTGCATTATAGTACATATTTCAGTAAAATCTAACTAACAGAGCAAAATGGGATATCCATACGTTAATAAGACTGTCCTTTAAATTAAACGGTTGAATAGAAACAGTCGGTTAAGAGGGGCAAGCAATGATTTATAGATGGTATTGTGAGTGTGTAGACACAGACTGAACCCAACTTTGGGCATAGGCTAGAATACTTTAGATAGATTATTCTCTGCTCTGTTTTTAGCTTGTGGGATGCTACAGGAGCCACCTGGGTGATCCAGATATAAGCAGAGTAAATTGTGTGTTTTCTTTTTTGGTTATATAATAGACTAAGCTACTAAATAAATTGTCTTAGCTAAGAGCCTAAAATTCAACTGAATTAACATGATCATGGAGCAAGATATGTTCCCTGATTAAAAAGGGGAAATAATATGAAGAGAAAAGTAAAAACATGTACTTAAATGTACAAGAAGTGAAGAGATAATATACATAAGTCCTTCACAGACCACTACAATTCTTTAGTGTAGAGTTCAACTCTGCGGATTAAGCAGTAGCTCAGAAAAGACAGATTACGTATTCAGTCACTGCCTGCTAAAGGATTTTTTATTTTTCTTTGAAGTATCTTGTGAACAGCCACTAGATGGACTACCAGTGTACTGGGTTTGCATGGCAAGGTTTTGGTAGTGTAGGAGGTACAGGAATGGCTTCCCTGAGGAGCTGCTGAAAGCTTCCCTTATGTCCTGTGTAGTCGGTGCCAGCTAGGTCCAAGACAGACCAGCCTCTGGGCAAGGCCGAGCCCATCAGTGACTGCGGTAACTCCTCTGGGATTATGAATTTAAGAAAGGGGAAAACCCTGTGCAATGGCAACTGCAGCTGGAAAGAGTGAGAGTGTGTACCAGACACAGCCCTGCAGACACCCAGGTCAGTGCAGAAGGAGGGGCAGAAGGTGCTCCAGACCCTGGAGCAGAGATTCCCCTGCAGCCCGTGGTGCAGCTGTGTCCCTGCAGCCCATGGAAATCCACAGAGGTGCAGGTGCCATACAGGTGCCACCTGTAGCCCATGGAGGAACCGACATTGGATCAGGGGGATGTCCAAAGGAGGCTGTGACCCTGTGGGAAGCCTGTGCTGGAGCAGGGTCTTGGCAAGACTTGTGGCTCCTTGGAGAGAGGAGCCCAGTCTGGGGCAGGTTTGACAGCAGAACTTGTGACCTTGTGGGGGACCCACACTGAAGCAGCCAGCTCCAGAAGGACTGACCTTATGAAAGGACCCACTCTGGAGCAGTTGTCACTCTCATGGGAGGGACCTTATGGTCCCTGGACTAAGGGAAGGGTATGAGGAGTCCAACCCCTGTTGAGGAAGGGCCAGAAGAGACAATGTGTGCTGACCTGACCACAGCTCCTTTCCCCATCCTTTTTTTTCTGCTGGGGGCAGAGGTAGTAGAGAACTGAGGAGTAAAGTTGAGCCAGCAGAAGAAGGGAGAGGTAGAGAAAAATCTGTTTTCAACATTTGAGTTTATTTCTCATTGCCCTACTCTGACTTGCTTGGTAATAAATTAAAGTAATTTTACTTAAATTGAGTCTGTTTTGCTTGTAATAGTAATTGGCAAATGATCTCTCCCTGTCCTTATCTCGACCCACAAATCTTTCATTGTGGAGTAGCTTTGTTGGGCATTTGGTGTCCAGCATGGTCAATGCACCTGTACCACCCTGACACAATGGGGTGTAAAGTGTAGCACTGTGGTGCAGACCAGCAAGTTGTCCTCTTCTGCTGTCATATCACCACTCTATTTCGACACACAGAGGTCTTGACTTTCATCCTCAGCAAGTACTGGAATGAAGAACTGAGGTTTAAGTCACGGACATAACAACTCCCTGCATCACTATCGGCTGGGGGATGAGTGGCTGGGGAGGGAAATGGAGAGGGGTTTGGGAGTAATGATTGACAGGAAGCTTAATATGAGCCAGCAGTGTGCCCAGGTAGCTAAGAGGGCCAATGGCATCCTGGCCTGTATTAGGAACAGTGTGGTCAGTTGGACTAAGGAAGTTATCCTGTCCCCTGTGGGCTTTGGTCAGACCACATCTTGAGTACTGTGTCTAGTTCTGGGATCCCCAGTTTAAGAAGGATTGAGAGGGTTCAGAGAAGAGCGACAAGGATGGTGAAGGTACTGGAGAACAAGCCCTACGGGGAGCGACTACAGGAACTGGGGTTGTTCAGCCTGGAGAAGAGGAGGCTCAGAGGTCACCTCATTGCTGTTTACAACTACCTGAAGGGATGTTGCAGTCAGGTGGGTGTGAATCTCTTCTTTTAAGCTGATGACATCAGAACAAGACACATAGCCTTAAACGACGCCAAGAGAGATTTAGACTGGATGTTAGGAAGACGCTTTTCACAGAGAGAGTGATCTCTCATAGGAATGGTCTGCCCAGGGAGGTGGTGTAGTGGCCTTCTCTGGAGGTGTTTAAGAAAAGAAAACTCCATGAGGAGCTCAGTGACATGGTCTAGATGTTGGGAGGCTTGGACAGATGGAGCGTGGTGTCCATGGTTCCACAATTGTGGGCCTGATCCCTGGGTGGGAGTTAGCTTGGGAGTTGGACTAGATGATATTGTGGGTCCTGTCGAACTCAGAATGACCTGTGAACCTCTGACATGCAGGGTGTTGCACCATGGCAGCGGATGTGTGGAAAGACAAATCTGAGTGTTAAAGATAAGCAGTTGAGAGTGTTCCACAAGTCAGTTTGTGTAAGTGATGAACCTCTTTATGTAGTCTTTGGTCTAGATGTTTGTATTCATTACAACAAAACCACAACCTGTCGACATTTTTACCCCCTCTTTTGCCATGCTAAGCCAAATTATTTTTGCATATTGTGGGCCTCTCCTGGCTTGGAGTGGCTTGTGCGACTGTGAGAGATCTAGGTTTATGTTCACCACTCTGGGGCGTGCATCCAGTCTCTGTACGGGTGTTAGTGAGTTGGATTAGATGATCCTTGTGGGTCCCTTCCAACTCATAGTATTCTGTGATTCCGTGATATTTTTTATTAAATTTTTGTTTTGCTAATCTTCCCCTGAGAGAAAAGTAATGTCTGCAGATGAAGAATTTAGCCCATGAACGGTGTTGTTATTACCCCATATTTACTTGTAATAAAGATATTTCAGCTTCAAAATGACTGGGTGTGGAGGTTATTAAGGACAGACTTAGTCACAGAATTCACTAGGGACACACTAAGTGTGAGAAGCCTCACATAAGGGACTGTGAACTTACCTGCAACTCTAAAATAAACTAATATTATTTAATGATTTCTCCAGCATTTTTCACTAAAACAGGCAAAATTTCTATCCATGTTCACTATTATGTGCCGAGGTTTGTTCCACAATATCTTCTGGGATTTTTGTTTACCTTTTTCTAATTTTTAATGAAAACATATACCTTGCAATATGTGGTCATAGTTTTTTACTGGTTTTGACTCACAATCACCCAGGCAAACTGATTTGATTCTCTTTCTCTTGCCGTACTTGAAAGATAAAAGTCTAAGGAACTCCCTCAGGAAATGACCATTTTCCTTCCTTTAAGACGAAGACTTGGCTTTCTCTCCAAGCAACCGTATAAGAGTATTTAATCACACAACACTGAGAGAAGTTGGCACTTTGATCACTCTTCAGTCCTTTCACAAAATTGAGAATTTACCAGGCAAGAAGAAAGTTTAATTAGTTGAATTTGTCTGAGTTTTCCATTTCAGCTAGTTATAGAAAATTCACTTCTATTTCAAAACAGAAGCTGAGGTAGGTTTAAATGAGCTTATCTTCTTCCTGATGTGAAAGGAATCGAGAGAGTGACATGACTTTGACTTCCTTGAAATCTCAGCTAGTATTCAGTGGATGACAATCAGAAAGACGGATGGAGTGGCCTGCTAGACTGTGAGGGATCTAGGTTGGTGTTACGCTCTGGGATGTGCTCTCGGTTTCTGTACGGGTGTTAGGTGGTGAGTTGGACTAGATGATCCTTGTGGGCCCCTTCCAACTCATAATATTCTGTGATTCTGTGTGACACCGACCTTAGGTTGAGCAACCTTATTATCACTGTTTTGTGTAGCACAAATAGGTAGGTAGTCACACCATTATGAAGCAAGTTAGTTTTGCTGTCTTAACTGCGTCCATCAAATACCTCATTTCAGTGTACCTTCCTATAAAAATATCAAGTTGAGAATGCAGGTATGTCCGTTGTCACCAAGGAGAAAAGAAAAATCCATATATTTGAGTGAGATAATGCTGCAGGTTAACACAATTTTTAATTAATTTTTAGTTGCAATTTTAAAATGTAGTAGGCCCTCCAATACCACGGTACCTCGGGTCTTCATGCCCCACCGCACAGACCTCCGTCCACAACAAATGGCAGCTCATTAACATGCAAATTTGCCTCGCACCCTCACACAGCCCCCCAGCACTCCAGTGCTGTTTTGGCACTGCCCTGCTGTGTGTCACTGTTTGTTTCTATGTTTCCTTGGGCCCATGGCCACCCCATGCCAGGAAAACCCCTTTTTCCACTCAGCTTGGGACACTGGCGCGGGAAGCCGCCTGCGCCGCTGTCCTGTTGTCTCTCCGAGTGGGTAGACCTGGTCTCTCCATATTCAAGGTAGATGTCTACCCTGAGAAAGTCTCAGATGCCGCATCTAACCTGAGGGTGTGTATATTTTTCATAACTTCACGCAGTCTTTTTTGCTCCGAGCAGGACGGGCCAGGTGCTGCTCTGAGCTGACCCACCGCAGCTTCTTCCTTCCAAGCAGACTGGGACAGTGAGGGTTGGGTGCGGTGCGGGCACAGCGCTGGCAAACCTGCTGCAGCTGCCTGGCTTAGAGCACAGTGGGGTGGGCATGGCACTGGCAGAGCAGTGCCCCATGGTCCGTGCGGCTCAGCATGGGGATTTATTTGAATACTCATGACTACTGAATTTGAATAGTTGTGTCAGTTCATGCAGGCACAGTCATGAAAAGGGCCTCCTTAATCGCTGAAAAATCATGCTGCATAGAGGTGAAGCCACTATCTCGGAGACGCAAAGTGGAGAGGGCTTACTGTGTCAGGTAGGAAGAGAGAGAGAACTGAGTAGGAAGATTAAAAGAAGAGGAAAACCATAGAAAATTAAGCAAGGGGAAAATAGAGGAAATTATAATCATAAAAAATCCTAAATCTAACTAGTAAGCTAAAGTGACTTTAATTTTTCTAGTTTATTAAAACATACTTGAGTCTTTGATGGTCTATGAAATCTGGTATCCCATCAATTACAACCTCAAAAGATTTTGAAATATTTTTTGAGTGAGAAGTAAGTAAGTTATGGGTTTATCTTTTAAAATGTGTTTTATTATGTCATTACTTCAAATAATGTCAGTAGCTCGGTACCAGTTCGAATGGTTATGGAACATTTGTAATTCAAGAGGGTGTGATTGTCAGTGTATATTCTTGTATAAAAAAGACTTTAGCCAGATTACTTTTTATTGGCTCATAAATTTAGATGCAGTTCCTTTAGCTCCATAACACAGCTATCTGGGGGTAGATATATGAAGTCCTTCAGACTGGCTGCCATTGAAAGCTTGTAATGTGAAACTTGCCAGTTTGCATTGGGAGGAACTCTACTGGTTCATGGGTAAAGAAACCTAAAAAAAAAAAAAAAAGAAAAAAGTAGAACTGAACGCCAGACATTTGCCATTTCACAAACTGAGATCTGTTTTTGCATCTCATCCTCTGGACAAAATGTTCCAATCAATCACCTGATGCCATTCAGTAGATTTAATGCATGTTTCAGCTTCTTCCCCCAACAAACAAAACTTGTAACTGTATTTGACATGAAATTATTAATTTAAATGCCAAATTCATTCTTTATACTTAATGTGTTTGCATTTAGATTCTAAAATCATTTGCAAACTGAGGAAGGGGGAGCAGAAGGAAAGGTTGGCAAAATTCATAGTGCCAGCAATTTTCCATCCATTGAAGATTAAACGCAGCACATTCTGTAAACACCTACGTGACTATCACACACAGCACAATAACTCAGCACCTTCAAATGATTTAATTGGCAAGCTGCATGACTCTGAAAAAAGCCAGAGAAATAATGCAGAAGTTACTATGTGAACTTGGTCAAATGGGTTTTAAAAGATGACACACAAAAGCACCTTATTATGAGGGAAACACAAATCATGTTTCTGGTTAATGTAGATTAGACTTTGGTAATGTAATGTGCACATTTCTGTCAGGACAGAGCTGAATGTAGGCACACCTTACTGACTGATCTCTTGGAATTGGACTTTGTCAGCTGAACACTCAGTGTGAAAGACCCATTTATTAGACACAGACAAATATTAGGAACTAAAGAGAAGAGTTTAGGGGGAAAAAATATGCTATTCATCAAAGAAGATAAGTTTATGAAATATCAAGGCATTATGAAGTGGGAGAAAGGAAAGTTTTAATTGTTCCTTGCAGCTCCTGCGGAGACTCTGCTTCTGCAGGATATTGGCTACGGTCACAGGAGATTTTGGGGACTGAGTTACTCAGTATTCTGGGACCTGGCTTGGACATGACTTCGTGTCAGTGAGGACTGCAAAGCTTTGAGCTTTTTTAATGAAAAGAGGAAAGAAATAAAAAACAAAGTTACTTTTTTCTCTCCAGCAAGGAGTTGTAGAAGAGCTCCTCAGTTCATATTCCAACAGAAAGATAGAAGTTGTTTAATATTCTGCAATGCAGAAACAGAAGGGAGAATTTTCTGTACTTAATTCTGAGTGTAAAGTATTTAACAAGATTAGTATGGCCACCAGTTTTTGATAAGTGTAATAATACATATTGAGAAGAGCTGACTCTTTTCAGTGAGACTTGTGAACTCATCTTAGTGTCTGTTGGGAGTTCTCAGTGTGCATCTCAGAAAACTTTATAATTCATTCCCCTGCTGTTAAATGTTGTTAAACTTGCTTAAAAAACAAGTTGTGTGTCATTTATTTTGTCTCAGGTGAGTATAAAATTGTGCTGATGCTAAGTGCTTAGAATATTTTAACTAAAGCTTGCAAAGATCTACAAAATTGATTGATGCCCAGTCCAAACATTAAACTGATGTTGCTGAAGATAAATATAATATGAATCAAGAAAAAAAGGTTTGGGGATTTGTTGTTGTTTTTTGGAGTTTGGTTTGATTTGGTTATTGGGTTTCTTTGTTCTATTTGGCGATTGTTTTTTTAATGAGTGTAGAAAAGTTATAATAGTTGTAAGCAAGAAGAATGTGACTTAGGAAGCACTGTCTACAGTGCAGTAACTACAGGGGAACTTTTTCCTGATTCCTTCTTCTCTAAGACCCATCCTGTAACAGCAGTAAAAGAAATAATAGAAACCAGAGTGTAGTATATATGATGTTGGTACAGCAGTTTGTAAATGTAAAGTGCTGTGCAATGCCATTATTAGTATTATCAGGTGAGTTTCTCCTTGCATAAAAGAGAAAAATTGCATCAATATAATTGCTATGTCCTGAGTCTCCGGGAATTTTTAATTAATACTCTAAGACTGAAGTTTAAGGTAAAGTATTTGGACTTTTATTGACTATACCCACCTTTGCTGGTGATCTAACCCCATTTCAGGACCAATTTATAATCCGTTCACATATATATATATTGGGTCTGATGTGGCTCAACTTTTCCTTTTTTTTTCCTTTTTTTTAAAGCATTTTCCACATTCAGGAATTATTTACCTACAAGCTTAAAGGTAATAATGCATTCATATCTTTTCCCACCTCTGAGTTTTAGGCATTTTCCTAAAATTTAGTAGTTCACTGGAGAAGAATGATCTACAAAAACATAGCATCCTACCTCTATAATAAAATGTATTGTTTTTTTCTGTGCCTGGGTTTCTGGTAGTGGCAGGGGGCACTATGGAGGAGGTTTTTCTTCGAGAAGTTGCTGGAAGCCTCTCTCATAGTTGTAAGATCCAATGCCAGCCAGCTCCTGGCTTGCCAAGGGCAAGTCAAGCAGGAGCAATGGAGACACCTCTGTGGTAACATATTTAGGAAGGAAGAAAAAGTTGGGAGAGATGATGATGGCCACCAGAGAAGAGCAGTGAGAAGATGTAACAGTAAATGAGGGCACCATTTGGTGAAGGAGAGCGAGGAGGTGTTCTAGGCATCTCCCCCTGAAGCCCGTGGTGAAGGCCATGGTGAAGCAGCTCTCCCCCTGCAGCCCATGGAAAGCTCTCTGGGATACACCTGTGGACCGTGGAGGAGCCCACAATAAGCAGATGGATGCTGGAAGGAGGCTGCAGCCTGTTGGAGCCTACATTGGAGCAGAGTCCTGGGAGAGACCTGTGGCCGGTTGTCATGGGTTAATACATATGTACCTGGTTTTCTTTTTGAATTTTTTCAATTTTCTGCTGGGGTGAGGGTGCGGCGGTGCGGCACAGCCCCCCCACCCCCACCGCCATGGGACTGCATGGTCGGCCATCCTCCCAGGAGCCTGTGAGTGGCTGTCAGATCTTGGGCAGTGGCGGGCAGCCAGGTGGGCATGGTCGGGAGGCCGATGCTGGCGGCGTGGAGTGGAGTGGCACAGCAGACAGGTCCTGCACCATACCGTGGCAACCATGTGGAGGCAGCTGGAGGCTGCCATGATGATGAGGTGGACCACTGGCTCTTCTGGAGTTAGTGGAAGACAGACAAGTTCGGGGGCTCAGAGTGCTAGTCCATTGGACAGAGAGAAAACTACTGGGGGAGGGACTGGGGAAGCTTTTGAAAAGCTACAGCATGAGAGAGACTGGCTCGCTCTCCATCTCTTTCCCCTGGAAATCACCACTGCTCCTGCTCCTGCTTTTGGTCCTGCTGCCATTTCTCCCATCAGAATCCATGGAACATCAGCATCATCTGTTACCCCTCACTGATGCCCGTCCTTCCCTGATGATAGCTGGCGGACATCGCTAACATTTTTGTCCATATTTTGTTGTTGGGATTTTCTTTTGGGTATTGGTGCTTTGCTGAGGGTTGGGGTCAGAGGGATTCTGTCGTATTGGGGGTGGGGCCCATCACGTGTTGGGACAGAGGAGTCCTAGTTTTATGTTCCCTGCGGCTGGTATCACTTGTACATACATTATTTCTCATTTATACTCCCTGGTCCTTTTTATTTTAATAAATCCTGTTACATCTCTAATGATCTCTCATTCAAGGAGTGATAAATAATCCTTTACTTGTCTTAAACCAAGACATCCGTGGAGAGAAGAGTCCATGCTGGAGTAGAGCGCCTGGTAGGATCTGTGCCTTGGAATGACTGGGGAAGCCAGTGCTGAAGGACTGCACCCTGTGGAGTGACCCACGGGCAACAGTGTTTGGAAGAGATGCTGCCCCCGGGATTTGACTCATGTTGGAGAGGGTCACGAAAGACTTTGTACCATGGGGAGGACCCCATGGAATGCAGGGAAATGGCCTCCTCCCCTGAGCAGAGGCAGAGAAACACCAACTGCCTGGTTTTCCCCTACTCCTGTGCTCCCCTGGCTCCTGGAGGAAAGGGGGAATGTGGTATATGTTGTAAGAGACAGAGGGATGGGGGAGAGGGTTGCCTTAAAAATTATACTTTTCTCTTTAAGCTCTGATCTTGTTAGAAATATATCTTTATATCATTGTATCATAGTATTGGTAGGGTTGGAAAAGACCTTGAAGATCATCTAGTCCAACATATAATCCAACTAAGTCCTAACATCTATAACATTTATATCATGACCCTCAGCACCTCATCCAGTTTACCCTTAAATGCCTCCAGGGACGGCGACTCAACACCCTCTGTGGGTAACCCATGAGTCTCTACAGTGTCACAATCGGTCCTTGATTTCATGATGTTCTAAAATGTCCCAGGGTCCCTTTGTGTTCCATAAATCTCTGCAATGTCACAGTGGACTTGTGATTCCAAGGGTTTCCACAGTGTTCCAAAAGCCACTTGATTCCATCAGCTTTCATAGTGTCACAAATGTCCCTTTAATGTCATAATGCCCTGCAGTGTCACAATGACCCCTTATTCCATGAGGTTCTAAAATGTAACAATGGTCCCTTTAGCCACATAATGTGCTGCAGTGTCAGAATGGATCCTTCAATTCCATGAGATATATTCCCACCTTGGAGTTTTTTTGCCTGTGACAGTAAATGATTTCTAATAGTCCTCATTACTGCTATAGCAAAAACCTCATTTTTTTTTCTTTCCCTCTCTCTCCTGTTTGTATGGGGCGAAAAGTGAGAGAGCAGTTGTTGGTGAGTCTGACATTGTCAGGGTCAAACATAGAATTAAATAAATGAGAATCAAAATAAAATTTCTTATTAATATTAATTATTGTTATTATATTTACTGTCAAGTAACAAAAAAAGTAAAATAACATAAAATCAAAAAATCCTCTTTTTTTCTGCAAAGATAGCTTGATGCCATGTGTGAGTAATATACAATCACTGAAGTTTAGAGGTACTTTAATAGGACACTAGAACATAAGCAATGCACATTTAATTTCCCTTATAAACATTAGCTCAATGCAGACTGTTTTTCAGGTAAGCTTGTATTTTGGTATCTATGTATATGTATCTGTACAGTTTTTTTACTTGTTTGTTTGTTTTATCGTTACTCAGGTGATGGATTGACTGAAACACAAGGCAGTCAAGGGATTTGCCCAGACTTGCCTTCTAGTGAACAAAGGTGTGCATCTATTAAACGAGCAACTGTAGGTAACCTTAGTCATTAAATATCAAATATATCCCTTCATTTTGTTAAATCTCTGTGTAGCTGTAGTTAAATGACAAGAAGAAGTAACTAAGTCTCAGCACTGATTGGCAGTAAGCATCAATCATTATTCTGGCAAGGATCTTCAGGAACATATCACTTTGTAGCAAATCTGGCAGGTTTGAATGGGATTATTTTGTATTGGCTCACCAATAACTGTCGTGCCTAAAATCTCAACACAATAAGAATTCATCACTTGTGCCAATCACACCCTTTGTGCCAGCCTCTATTCCCATCCTCCCCTGGACAGTCTCAATCCACATTAATGTTACAAACAGAATCACAAGGCTCCAGAGCTGAGCAGAAACAAATGGTGCAAAATATAAAGAACAAGATTGGAGTCTCTGACATTTAAAGGAGGGACTAAGCGTTTTGTACTAGAGAGCCACCATTTCATTGGGTCATGCACTCCATGGCACTGAAAATAGCTGAATACAGCAAGAAAAAACAACCATTTCAAATGACAATTAGTACAAAGATTCCTGCTGATTAGGAGGACAGATACTTATACACATCAATCTATGGTAATAACAGGGCCCAGGGTCCTGTTGTCACCATATATGAGCACTAGTGGGGGGCAAGAAAATATAAGAGATTTAGTCACAGGGGGAATAAATGTCATTTCTGAGATCATATAGAAGGTTTGTGCTAAAACAGAATTTGAAATATATGTGCTTCTGCCATGCTAGGGCAACAATAACCAGTAGATACATTCCAGAAAAGGGCCAACCTTACATGCAGATATTCAATTTGGCCTTCAGAGTTAAGTTGCATAGCCGTTGAAGGTGGAGAAAGAGAGTTTATTCATCATCACGGAAGTAGCTGTAGTAGAAATTAACTTTAGAAGGAGCCAATTATAGGTCAGTCCAACATGCCTGAGTAAATACAGAGAATAAGATTTGGACCTATAGAAGTTAACAAAAGGGAACTTGAGAAACTAGACTTTCAGATATTGAGGAGATACTATTTCCAATATATATTGTCTTAATCCACTACAAAGTTCCCAGGATAATAAAGTATTCATACTACCAGGTTTCTACCAGAGCTGCTTAACCATATCATTTAATTTTTCATTAACCTCACTTAAAGCTAATGAAGAGACCAGAGGCATTTTTTATCTTCCAGGTCCTAAAATAACTTGACATCAAACCCAAGCTACAACATTGTATGCACTGACCAGGAGGTAGCAAGAAGATTTGATACAGAAAAGTAAAGTGGTTGTGTACAAAAAATACTGAAAGTGAAATTTTCTTCTGAAGTTCTCCAATAATGGAGAGACCTGATGGTGATCAGAGACTCACAAATTTATGCTGTCAGCAGAAGAAACCTCTTAAAATGATGCATAGACCATATGAAAATGCCTTCTTAAATTAGCACTTCCCTTGGGAAAATTTAGAACAGCATCCTCAGTAAGAAATTAGCTTCTTTAATGTCCAGGACTTTTGAGTACAGTGGAAATCTCACAGTACAGTATGTCTACATATTTTTATATAAGTGGATATTGTTACTAAAGATAACACAGTTGTTCTGGGAAAAAAAAAAAGGTGGATTTTGGATTTTTTTTCTGGGTCCTGTAAATTTCAGTTCTTCTAGCTCATTTTATAGTTTGCCTGGGAAGATGGTATAACAGTATTCACATATCATTAAGGAACAACAAAAGCAGGGGAAGAAGATGACTGCAGGCAGAGCAGGTCTAGTGGTGGTAACTGAGGCCAGCCACAGACAATAATTCCCAGACTGGTGCACAGTGGTGAAACAGGTCTGAGGTTAAATCAGGAGGCCCAGTCAGCAGGTCAGTGTCAGCATCACTGAGCCCTTGGGTACAAGCATGCCTGGAGCAGCTCAGACAAGGACCAAGGGCTCAGACAACAGCTCCAAAGCCAAAGGATGGAGGCCCGAAAGGAGTCTGCTCAGAACTTGTTCTCAGAAGAAAGAATCTACCCTAGTAGTACAATGTTCTCTAATAAAAGTTCAGCAATAGATTCTGCTTAGCCTGTTCTTTTAAACTGTCCATGTGCCACATTAGTATGTATCACCATAAAGCATAAGTTTCTTACTCCAGTTATTTCATTTCCTATTGCAATGATTGAAAAGTGTCACATCAGCTCATACACAGCTGAGAAATGAAGTAGTGAAGCAGTTGAAAGGAAAAATAAACTTTTTTTTCTTTCCTGCTTGGTTAGGTACTGTGCATTTATTTGCCTTATGACTCATATCCAAATTAATTTCCCGGTTTTAGGATGCAGACATTGGGTCACAGAAACCTGTATCCCTCAACATATGGCTATCTGGTTGCAATCAAGAACATTCTCTCTCTGGATGAACAGTCCTCCATTTTAAAATTGACCCCAGTTCACTTCAAATGAAACAATTGTTCAAGACTGTGAAAAAAAAATAAAATTGAGCAATGTGAGATAATTCATACGGTAGAAGCCACAGAACTGTGAAAATAAACCCTTAGAAAGATTTCTGGTATCATCTGCTAACTGAGACTTGCTCATGGTCCATTTTCCCCATCTCCTTTCCTATTTTCTCTTTAAACAAGAAACAACAAAGATTTATTAATGAACAAAAAAACAGTTTGGTAGTTCCCTATATTTTAGAGATTTAAAAATGATAAAAATGAAATATTCTGAGACTAGCAGTGATTTTTTTGTGAGACAGGAAAAGAAAAAAAATACAGTTTTCTTCTTTGAAGTTATGATAATGAACAAATAAAATCAGGTCAAATTACAATGTTTTACAATATTTATTTCAGTTCTTCTGTAATTAGCAGAACTTGAAAACCTTCTTTATTGACCTGAGTGAATAAGCATTTATGGAATCAATTCCCATAAAATTATAGAGATGTTATAGGGGACAACCAAAATGTCCCTTCTGTTTAACTAGAAAATTTCTAGATACTTTTAATAACATGATTCCCGCTGGGTCTAAATAATACTAATTTTCATATGGCTGCAGGAAGCCTGACTATTCCAGAGGTTTGAAGTTGACGGAGTATGGACATCAAAAATAACATCATCCATCTGGAACACATATTTTGAAATCAGAGATTATCTTTCTGTTTGATTACAAGATAACCATGAGTCAAGTAATAAGGATAGTGATGACGTGTACATGGGTATTAGAAAGCAGAATCCACTGAAACACATCATGATACCTGAGTGAGGGATAGTGCAATTTTCTCTAAAATTTCTGGGTTTGTTTTGCAATCTTATTGGTGGGTGGTTACAAGTACAAAGGCCTGGCATGTGAAGCCAGTGACCAATTAAAGATCTTTTTTTCCATCATTATATTGTTTGGAGGTGGAAAATGGCTACAGTAGGTGTTCTCATTCATCAGGTGAAATGACAGTGACAAACCTCTCATGAAAACTGTCACTGAGTGGGCAGAGAGAAGCTCCTGCAGCTCACTGAGCTGTCTGTGGAATACATTTAGTTGTCCTTGAACAAAGGAATTTCTTTCATTAATAAGAATGCTTAAAATATTGACTAGCTTTTAAACCCAAGTCTCCCTGAAATAACACTCTCCTAACTCACACTAGCCAGCGTGTCCCTCCATGATACTTGCTGTGTAATGCCATCACTTCAGTTGGAGAGGTGTATGGCATAGCCACAGATGTTTTTCGTTTATGCATATCATAAAATTAGAGAAGGGCTTGAATTGGAAGGGACCTTGTCATAGCCCACTCTGCCATGGTTAGAGCGACATTCTACTATCCCAGGTTGCTCTAAACTCTGTCCAACCTGGTCTTGAACCAGGGATGAAGCAGCCACAGCTTCTCTGGGCAATGTGTGCCAAGGCCTCACCACACTCACAGGGATGAATTTCTTCCTAATATCTAATTAATCCACAGAAGCTGAAGTATGAGCTAAGTCCATGTATTTCTGTTTCTGTACAGGTGCAGCAATGGCTGGATGTTGTGTCAAATGCTTGCTGCACCATCTTGCCCTCTTCTTCTCTAAATAATAGCAATAGCAAAGCAAAACCCAAAGGTATGCTATGCATGGCTAATTTCAGAAAGATAGTGTATATCCTGGAGACCATGCTCCTAGAAATGACTTGTTGAAAGACGGGCTCAGATACTAAAAAAAAGGACAAGTTTCAAACCTACTTCTGTCCTCAGTATCTCTTTGCTTTTTCCTGACACAGTTATGCCTCCCATTAAATACAGAACTTTCTTAACACAGTAGAAAGAGTAATACAATGACTATGTCCAGTTGTACTGGTGTCATGGGTTAACCCACATGGACGTGGACCTGGTTTTTATGAATTTTTTTCCATTTTCTTCCAAGATGGGGGCAGGGCGACGACACGGCTTCTCCCCCCACCCCCGGCAGGGGCACAGCCACGTGGGGNCACCTCAGTCTATTTTGAGATCTAATCCTCATGCTACCCACTTTTTCAAGAGTTTAAAAAAAATAAAAACCTGAAAGAAAATGGAATTTTATGTTTACAGGCATTTACACAGCTGATATTCCTTCTTATACAGTGGGGTTACACATTTACAGAAGATTTAGTACCAAATTCCCTCTCCTCCTTAGGGTATATTGAGGCTTAAAACTTCGACCATTAAGTAAGGGAATGTGTACTGTTATGAAACTGGTTTTTCTTTTCAGTGTTTGTAGTTGGAATTATTCTAGTGGGAGCGGGAGAACAACAGAAATAGAGAAAGAAAGGCAGATGGTCAGAAGATGCAGGCAGGCACAAAGACACATTTCCATGGCCTAGATAGTTATCTGTGGGACATTGGGTTCCAGCCTCTTTTGCAATAAATCATAATTATATACATGCTGGTTTCCTGTGGGAATGAGGCAACATGATCAATTGGTCTGTAGGTGTATTTGGGTCTCCCACAATATCTTCCTGAACTTCTTGACTGTTTTAAACCCAGTGAGGCTGCGGAGTGATGTTCTCAAGATAAATATGTACAGATTTCAATAATAATAATAATAATGCAGAAACTAGATGAGATAATTGCAGTAGCTAGACAGAACACAGGTATATTTTTCCTTTGTGAGATCTTTGTGGAAGTCAGATACAAACCTTCTCACAGTCAAAGCAATTCAAATTCCTAGTCCTCTCAAATGACAAAGATGGTTTGAACATCATTTTCAGAAAAAAAAATAGCATAACTTTCTGACTATGCAAATACTCAACATTTAATGGTAAGAATGAACAAACAAAGGAATCCACACTGTCTCAAGAGTGCAAACACCACAATGGCTGCTTACATTGATATTGTTATTAAGAAGAACAAACTAGTATATACAACTAATAGGAAGACAAGAAAAATAATAGAATCACAGAATCACAGAATCACAGAA
>WEKX01001297.1:26740-38993 GCA_013390025.1 Pitta sordida
TGATGCAGGCCAGGATGCCATTGGCCTTCTTAGCCACCTGGGCACACTGCTGGCTCATATTGAGTTTCCTATCAATCAGTACACCTAAGTCTCTCTCCACTTCACTAGTCTCGAGCCACTCCTCCCCCAGCCGATAGCGGTGCATGGGGTTGTTATGGCCGAAGTGAAGAACCCGGCACTTAGTTTTGTTAAACCTCATACTGTTGGAGCCTGCCCATCTCTCCAGTCTGTCAAGGTCCCTCTGGAGGGCCTTCCTACCCTCTGGCAGTTCAACATTTGCCCCCAGCTTAGTATCATCTGCAAACTTGCTGATGATGGATTGAATTCCCTCGTCCATGTCATCGATAAAGATGTTGAACAGTACTGGGCCCAACACTGACCCCTATTATCACTAAAGGTGGAGAAAATAGAAAATCTTATCATAATTCAGCAAAAAGTAAATCATGAAAAAATTAATAGATTTACTGGAAACCAGATTGTTTTAGGTCCAGTGTTTGTGACTATCACTGGTGTATCCTCAGTGTTTCCCTTCCCTGATAATCTTCTTAACTTTAGGTCCCTTTCTCTTAACAAATTTTTGCTATTGCTTTTTGATTTTGTAGTACAGATAGCCATGAAACTTCTCAAGTAGCCCCATTATGGAATAAACTATAAGGTAGTTCCTAATAAAAGTCATGATCCTGACAGCCCAAAGTCATGCATGATACTTTCCATAAGTGGAAACATAAATGCTGTTATCTTGTACAAAGTCTACTTTGAATGTTCTTCATGCTTCCATTTCATTTGGGAACAGAAACTACAGTATTTCTATTTTCTGTTTAAAATGTATTTTGGCTCTGGATTTTATATATGGTAGGGTTTAATCCTGAGTTTCTTTTCTACAAAATCTCTAAAACATTTTTAGGTCTTTGAATGTAGATATTATATTGTCTATTTCTTCATATTTGTGTATATGTACATATAGGTACCTCTGTGATGAAAGGTCTAGGCATCAACAAATTCAAAAGTGTAAGAAATAATATTGCTTATGAAACTGGTAGTCTAACTCATAATGTGGTAGGAGATTGGCTGTAACCAATATGGAAATTTTCCAATATGGAAAAAGTCTTTCCTGTCCCTGAGATGACACTTTTCAGTTGGGAAAAGATCATTATAGTCCCCCAAAACAGTCAGATATGCAGACACACACAATCAGATAGGTTGTCACTTCAAATTCACAGTGAGAAAGTGTCAGCTGGGTTTATTGTATACTCTAGGCTATGGAAGAATCCCATTCCCATTTTTACTAGTAATTCCAAGCCTTTTTTTTTATCTTAAGTGCATGTGATTAGCTGCATAATGTCTTTTTTTTTGCATCATCAACATTATATTAAAAGACATCAGATTTGCTATTCATTTTGCCATTACATCTGAAGCTAGTTTTAGCATTATGTCTGCATTAGATATATATTTATATACACATGTGTACGAATACACACATACACAGACCTAAGACCAAACACACAGATACACATCCCGTAGTCATATATACTCTTCATACATAAATAAATATTGCATCTTTAAAAATTATGATTTTCTTTCATTCTTTTATGAACATTTACTTTTAAATTTCAGATTATTCTTTATTGTGAAGAGGAATGGGCATGCAGAAAACAGATCATTTTAAAAATAGAGAAAGAAACACAACAGGTTAATGTCTAGGAAAAATAAATTAAATTAGCAAATCAATCTTTTGAACTCTCTAGATTTGAGAGGGTTCTAGCTGGACTGATACAGGGAAGAGCTCATTATACAGGGAACACATATGCTGTCCTTAAAATATAACTCCTGAAATACATTATTTTGAGAACCTTTATTTACTGTGTATATAATATGCTTTTATTATTTATGGTCAGGTAGTTTTTAACTGGAAGTGGGCTGAGTGACTTTCATGGGGGTGGGTACCATTTACAATGAGTCTTTGATAATCAAAGAGCGCTTATTTAATTAAGTGCTTGTATATTATGTATGTTTGAAGGGAGATCTGGGGAAGAGTTCATCAGCATACTGTGAGGCAACCCCTTGCAGAGTTCTTAGGCATCCTATTCTGCAGAGGCATCTCTCTTTCGCAATACAGCAAATTATTTTGATTTCTACTGCTTGTGTTCACCTTTTTTAGACTGCCAAAGGATCTTAGATAGAACAACATAATAAAAATAATACCTGCATCAAACTACTAGAATATTTGTGGACTTTAATGAGAGTTTTCTTTAAACACTGGATTTTTTTTTATTTTGTCTTCTTTTCTACAGCACAGAGCAAGAGATATTATTTAATACAGTTACTGCTAAGAAAAATCTTCCTGCCATTATTAAGAGTCCAGCTTTATTTCTTGTTCACCAAATGACTTTTTTTTGTTCCGTTTTTGTATTGGTTTTTTGTTATAATGAAATTTGTGCCCTCTCTCGATCATATTTGTCTGTCACAGACTCAAAATCTTCAGTCAAAGGTGAATTACACACATTGCAATAAGGAAAGCCAGTAAAAGAATATGCAAAGGAGAAGAACAGAGAGCAATGCTGAAATGTGTACCTCGAAAAGGTGGTAAGCCCAATCAGTGTGTGGTCTCCAAATTTTGCTCCAGTCAGCTTTTCAGTATATGCACATCATAACACATCAGAGTTAGAAAAGGGATCTCAAGAGAACTGGTGCTCCTCTGGTGCAGCATCCTCCATGCGCTGTACTCAGAGAGTGCACTTGAGGCTTATTATTGAGAGGGATCATGAAAGGTTATTAAAAAGCCCAAAACACTTCTCAAAATTAAGGAGAAGAAGAAACTTTCAGAATAAAGATCCCTTTTTAACACAGAAGACTTATTTAGTCTTTTTCTCATCATGCTATTGCTACTTTCACAGTCCAACTCACCATCTAATACCCGTANGCTTTGTTATTAATAATCATCAGGATTCTAGTTTAAACATATTAATGAGAAGTTTCTAAAAATCTCACATCAGAACAGAACACATAAATTTCACCCTCCCAATTCTCCATGAAAAATGCCACTTCCTTTTAATTTAGACATGATTAAATTATCAAAGTATTCAACTATTTTCCTTTTTTTGCTAAAGACTGGACACCTGAGTACATTTTCAACCACTATATTCTGTGCTGCATAACAGCCATGGCTTGATCTGTGCAGCTGGCACAGAAATTTCAGTTTCTGTGCCAAGAGATATTAAAACTTTTATAGGTTTGCCAATGTAGTTTAAGACTAGAGACAACAGAGCTGGAAAGTACTAAAAATCCCACCTGACAGCAAGAAAGTTTAACACAAATACTCACATGCATGCACACACACACACACAAAATACATATAGATGGTTGGAGTTATATGATGATCCCCTGAGGAGCAGGCTAGAAAGAATTCATTCTGTTTGCTGCAATGAAAAGGCAAAAATAGACTGTTTGCCTTATGCCAACATCTCCCCTCTCCCTCCTTCTCATCACCCTCGAACCTAATGTGTGTCTCCGTAATGCCCATCAGTTCTGTCAGAGTATAACAGAATTATTCATTACTTCAGTTGATGCCCCAAAGATTGAAAAATAGCTGTTACATACCAAGAGATGATTGTGCATTGAAAGATTAATAGGTGTAAGGATTCACCAGCTGTCCACTCTATTCAGAGAGAAGGAAAAAAAAAAAAAGTAAATCACTTTGGCTGCTGGCACAAGATGTTCTACAGTACTTGCCTCGTGCCAGGGTCACCACAATAAAAAATAGTCAGCTTCGTTTGGGCCTCAGTACCTTCCTACCTAAGGCTGAGATGTGATGGACAGTATTGTCAGTGCCTGAACACCAAGGGCTGACTTGCTTAGGGGCTCACACCTTCAGCACTTCATGCAGATGAACCTGTCTATGCAACAGACCCTCTGTGTGGAAAGG
This sequence comes from Pitta sordida, assembly GCA_013390025.1. Taxonomy (NCBI): domain Eukaryota; kingdom Metazoa; phylum Chordata; class Aves; order Passeriformes; family Pittidae; genus Pitta; species Pitta sordida. The sequence continues at coordinate 30,663 of WEKX01001297.1, forward strand.
TTTAAATAAAAATGCTTCCAAACTATAAATTAAAGAAAGCCTTCCATCATCTCAGTCTCCTGGTATTATCTTTCTCTTTTCCTTCCATGTTTAGAAATGGAAACTTTAAATTACTCCATACAAATCTATTTTTCACATGCTTTATACTTGTGAAAGAACAATACATATTTCTTCACACAACATCATGGAGATTTGGATGTTGTATTTTTATTTGTTTGGCTTTTTGTTTTATCAGTTTTATCAACAACGTAAGTTGTGTTCAGAGTTTCAAAAACTGTTACATAGATAGCTCACAAAATAATAGATGAAAGGGAGTGTGCAGAGATGCAGTTGCAAATTTGGAGGACAGGAAAGAGACAGAGTATCAATGCAGTAAATGAACAAAAATACTATTTGATTGTTATAGAAATATTTATTTTGGTCATATTTCCAAAATCTATGTCCCCTTTTGGACTAATTTTTATATACAGTTAAAAATTCATGGATTCACCACACATGAAATGTACATTACATAAGATACAGGACAGAAATCTTTAATTTTACACACTTCATTATCAGTAAAAATTAAAATAGGTGCTGCTGGATAAATACAATAGAGGTACCTCTTCTTCCACTCCTATAGAGGGAAATTAATACTTGGTTTACTACAGAGCTGAATATTGATTTTAAAAATGGTTCAGTAAGGATGCCAATAGTTAGAAAATAAATAAGAAGACATATCTGTCACAGACATACAAGTTAATAGAGAAGAAGAGAAAAAGATACTGGAATCATGATTTTTCTCTAGGTCGAAGCTCCCATTTTAACAGGCTTTTAAGAAGCTTTTTATACAGATTGAGAGAGAGATTGTAACTAATGCCAAAATATTAGAGTTTAGGTTGTGAGAACTCCGGGTTTCTTTAAGTGGAAATCTTAATTTTGGAACAGAATTCACTGGATTAAATAAGTGTTCACATCTGGAAATGCATTATACATAGTTAGCAAGTATGAAAGTTTGAAATTTTTAATCTTGGCAAAGAAAGTGATGTAGGGGAAAGAAAAAAAGGCTGATATCTTAAGAACTCTTCAAGCTGATTATCTAACGTATTCAGAGTAAGACTAGAGGAATGCTTGCCCAGAGGTGGAATTTGTAATACACCAAAGTGATATTTTAGAATAGACTTCTATAAAACTTCACCTCTAACATGTTCATATATTTACTAATCAAAAAAAGCAATCAAGGTGACCCAGCTGCTGTTGATGGTCCTGAACCTGAACTGGATGGCCTGTAAATCAGGTGAGGTGGATTGACCCAGACTGGACACCAGGTGCCACTTCCTCAGCTGGACAGAGCAGAGAAAATATAATGAAAGGCTTGTGGTTCAAGACAAGGACAAGGAGGAATCACTCACCAGTTATTGTCATGGACAAAACTAACTTGACCTAGGAAAATCAGTATATTATCAATCAAATCAGACCAGAATACTGAGAAATAAACCCAAATCTTAAAACATCTTAAAAATCTTAAAGCCCGTCCTTTCTTTCCAGGAGCAACTACACTCCTGATTTCAGTGCTATTTTCCCCTCAGCAGTGCAGAGGATCAGGGAGTGGGGCTGATGCTAGTTTATCACATGTTTTCTCTGATACTCCTTCCTCCCCAGGAATTAGACTCCTCACATTCTTCCCCTTCTCAACAGTGGGATTTTTTTCAATAAGAGACAGTCCTCAATGAAATTTTCCAACATGAGTCATTCCCACGGGGTGCAATTCTTTACAAACTGCTCCAGAGTGGGTCCCTCCCACAGCACGCAGTCCTTCAGGAGCTGTGTGCCAGTCTGGAACTTTTCTGCAGGGTTGGTCCCTCAGGAACAGACATCTCCAGATCAGATCTCCCATAGGATCACAAATCTTGACAGGTAACCTCCTCCAATGTGGGCTCCTTTCTCCACTGAGCCACAAGTCTTGTCAGGACCCTGCTCCAACAGAGCCTTCTTGCAACCTCCTTTGGGCATTCCCCTGCTCCAGCTTGGGCTCCTCCATGGGCTGCAGGTGGAATCTACTTCCCTGTGGATCTCCGCTTCCCTGTGGATCTCCATGGGCTGCAGGGGCACAGCTGCCTCACCATGGGCTGCACCATGGACTGCAGGGGAATCTCTGCTCCAGGGCCTGGAACATCTCCTACCCCTCCTTCTGCACTGATCTGAGGGTCTGCAGGTCTGTCTCATACTCTCACCACTTTCTGTGGTTGTAGTTGCCATTGCACAGATTCCTTAAACTTTCCTCCTTCTTATATCTGTTGCCCCAGAGGCACCACCACCATCACTAGTGGGCTCAGTCTTGGTCTTCAATGAGTCAGTCCTGGAGCCAGTTGGAATGGCCTCCATCAGATGTAAGGGGAGCTTCCAATTTCTTAGATAAGTCACCTCTTTAGCTCCACCTCATACTGAAACCTTGCTGTGCAAATCCAATACAACAGAAATTAAAAAAAAAAAAACAAAACAAACCCAAGAATTATACATATGGAAGATACTTTAACTGAGTTTAAGATATTTTGTTCTTTAAGGTTTACTACAGAAACATGACCTCACTCTGATTGCCTCATTTTGACAGCCACTCTCTGACTGCCAGCGTATCTTCTTACTGAAAAGATCTGCTAATGATTAAAAATATTATTACTCTACCCAGTCTTGGCATACTGCTATATTGAATTACAAAAAACAACTAGCTAATATTTTACCTCCACTCAAAGGAGTTATAGTTTATACTGTCCTATCAAATTCCATGAAAAAATTGTGATTGGCTGAGGGTTGTTTTTTTTTAAATCCTAATGTTTCTCAGACTTTAAAAAACTAAAAGCAGCAACCCCTACATTATTGCTGTCATTGCTTGTAGCAAGCATCTTATGTATTAAAAAGAACAAATTTAAAATAGGTGAGAGAGATAAGGGTATTGAATAGGAAAGCATCCAGGAGTTAGCAGCTTGTTACATCTGGAAACACATTTCTTCTTAGCTTTCTTTTTTAAGATTTAATTTTGTGCAGTTTGGAGTTTTCTACTGATAAAACTAAAGTATACGTGCTGGATATAACTATACACGCATTATATTTGTGCCTTTGGCCTGTTGTTAGCCATGATACTGACAAGCACAGCCTGAGAAAAAAATATTAGTCTAATTTTTCCCAGTTGTTTGATTATAGTCAGTAAACTGAATAGCCTTTGTGTTGAACTCTTCTTCAACTTGGAGTCATATATGAAGCTCATAGACCTGAGATGGAGCAGTAGATCTTCAGTGACCTCATACCTCAGGTTCTAGATTAAAGTAGATTATCTTTAGCATTCTGCATCTAAAATTTATCTTTTAGGAAAATACTGATTATATTGATATTTCCATTTGACCGAAGACCAATCTACATGTAGTGTCAGAGTGTCTGATTTAGTTTAGGCATATTTGCTCCTGCTTCCATGCCTTATAAAAGACAAAGCAAGACCTCCCTGTATCTCCCCCTCTTCTATCATTTGCAGGAAGCCATGGATGTTCACTAGGCAGCTATATGGGCAGAAGATACAAGGAAAAGTGACTTTAGGGAGCTTAAGGCCCCTCTGGAGGTTTCTTTCGCAATCTACTGTAGACACAGAAATAGCTATGTGCTTCCACTTCTCTGCTCACTTAACAAGGAGGTGATATTTCCTTGCCTTGCAGGGGTTTCACAAAGTTTAATTCATCATTGGTCTGTGAGAGACCACTGTGAGGGAGTTTTTTGCAGGGATGAGTACCTCAGAATGGCCTAAATAATTTATCCCTTGCTTTTTCTTTTACCCAGTAGGCTTCTCTTTAAAATGCTTCCAGCCCTTTAAAGTTTGGGAGCACACTGTACTTGAAGAAAGAAAAAAAAATTACAAAGAAAAAATGCATAATGTATGATAATGTTGAAAGTAGCAAGAATTAAAGTAAATGGTCTGATATAAAAAGAGTTTCAAACAGGATTAATAATTCTGCAATTTGTTATACAAAGTCAATTTTTTCCACTTCCAAAGCTAAGTTGCCTAGTGGGGTTTATTGGCTCACTCATTATTAGGTATATATCACTTTTATTGTTTCCCATTTTTATGTGTTTATAAAAAAAAGAGGGAAAAAAGAGACATAATTCATGAATAAAACATTTTTGCTCTAAGCTGCCATATATGAAAGTTGGTCTAAGAGCCTATATCCTTTTTTATTGGAAAAGGGAAATACATTGTATATTTATACATTTATATATTTATATATTTATAGGTTGATCTGTGTTGGGAGGTTTTGTGTGTTTGTATGCATATGAACATACATATGCATATGTATAAATGGTAATATGGCAATATACGTATGCATCCATTGTGTATCTCATTACCATATATACACATACACCAATCTTTTACACATACACCAATCTTTGAAAAGAGACCTGGTGATACTAAGAATGATATTTGCTTTCTGATAAGCCTTACAAAGCCTGCCCTGGCCTCTTCTGCTCCATCTGACCTATTGTGGGTGACACCTTTTGTAAATGTTGGTTTCCTTTCCCCCTTCCCATATCCATCCGGTTTCTTGGGTTTTCATCTCCACTTTGCTAAACCCTTGTTCCTCTCCTAATCTGTGGCAGAGTGGCTCCTATCCAAATGTCACCTTAGAACTCGAGACATGATTGAGCATCCAGGCTACAGTCAATGTACTGCTACGGATGATGTGAGGAAATGTTAGCTTAATAGATAATAGTTTTATTTTTGGTCTTCTTAATCACTCTGCACCTGGTAGGAGTTTTATATCAGCAGATAAGTAGTATCAAGAGACATATAGAAGTTGATGTGGAACATTTTTATGTATGAATGCATTTATTTATTTATTTAAAATATTTGGGTGAAAGAATTTTTGTAGAAAGTTAGTAAATCCACTTTAGTACAGTGGTAAGTGTCCCCACCTGGTGTGTGGGAGACCTGGGTTCGATTCCCACCAGGGAGACAGTGTTAAGAGTTGGACTCGATGATCCTTGTGGGTGCCTTCCAACTCAGAATATTCTGTGATTCTGTGTAAAGTGGGGTTTTTTTCTTGTCATTTCTTCACCTTATGAAAGTTAGTCTTCTGTTGATAAACTTGAGCTGGAGGTTGAAAGTTGGTAAAAACAGAAATTAAATAATTGTCCAACAAACATAATTCCAGTTGATTTGAGGGCACTCACTGTTTTAAAAGCAGCTTTCAGAAACAGAGTTTCTAATGAGAGCTCAGCCTTTGACTTTAAGATTCCATCCTCTTTATTGGTGAGAGGTAAATTACATTTGCTAACTTCATCTATGGCACGGCACAAATAACTCCATAAATGCTCCATAATTGTGCTGTGATTATACAGTTATTGCTGCACATTGTCAACAAAATGATCACCCTGAGGTCCTATAACTCCTGTGTCTGGCACATGGTAATTAGCTAAGAGAGGACTAGGATCTAAGGGGCTCTGAAGGAACTCCTTCAGCAAACACACAGGGCAATTAGCATGCTGAATGAACACCAAAGGAATCAGCAGTGAAGGCTGGTGCAAGAAAAACATTTTGAGAAACATGAGGCATGAACTTAACAGAGGACTAAAAGAGGAAAGAAAAACAAAGTAATGCCATAGTCTATCGTGTCCCAGCAAAAGTTTCCACAAATGTCATCAGACAAACAGAAAACCAAGGCCAAGGAGGACTTTGTTGTGTTGAGAACTGCTTCCCTTTTGCTCTTGAAATTAGTAGTTGTGGCAGCTGCAAATGTTCAATTCTGAAGTGGAGACCAAGAATTTTAAGAGAGCTGTGAAACAAAGACCTTATATCTACTGCATATGTTTCCAGTCTATTTGGAATTATGGGAGCTGTCCAGCCACTGGACCAACCAACTGTAGCATCCTGGATGTTAAGCCCAGAACTGTAAGTATTCTCCCATTTGGCCATATTTCCCTTCCTGAGTCTCCAGTACAGGCTGAATGTTGGAGTCCTTTATAATATGTGTCTTAGTGACAGACAAAAAATATTTTTATGCGGTTTAAGTTGCACAATTAATAGGGCAAACATAACACAGCCTAACCTACTTCGCTTATTTCAGCAAACTATTGTTAGTTTGAGTCCTACCTGCATTGAGCCTAACCTTACAGATAGAGAACAAGTGTTGGAATCACCATTCCTGGAAGTGTTCAAAAGACATGTGGATGTGTTACTTGGGGATGGGTTTAGTGATGAACATAGTCGTGCTGCATTAATGGTTGGGCTCAGCGAACTTAGTGGTTCTAAGATTTGTCCCTGTTAACCTCAGATTTAGCTTCCCTAAATGTTTTAGCTGAGAAACGAGGGTGAGGAAATCGAAAGTAGAAATGCATTGGTTTTATTCCTTACTCTAAATAACAGGCTGGTATTTTGTCAAAGGTATACAATTTGTACTCCTGAGACAGCCCTATCTGCCTTTAAACAACTTATATGTCTGGAGATATACTCAAATTTTATGCTTCTCTTAATGACAATAACTCAGCTTGGGCTGCAAGTTTTCTCAGATTTCAACCTCATTATATGTAATCCTGAAATTTTAAATTCCTAATAGGTCAGAGTATTTCTTACCTGTCTGAGGTTAGGCATCAACTCTTTTTACAGATTTAATTACAAGCTATTTGATTAAGATCATCTGGAAAGGTTTTTTACAGAGTAAGGACTCGAAAGGAGATATGCAACATCCAAAATTCTTGCCCTAACCACTGACTCATCCTTCCTCCGACTACTGTCCCTTAGGCCTTGCTGCTTTTGGCATGACTTCTTCCTGTCCTTAAGCCAAGGGAAGAGGGCACATAGAAGAGAGCCAAGTGTACCAGACCCATGACACTCGAACTCACTCTTGCAGCTGGGGGTATTTACAGTTACTCCTTTCAGGCAGGTTTTTGGTTGCTTTTTTCTTCCCTCATTAGCACAAAGCAGCTGGAGTTGAGGCCTTGGCTTGACCCCAAAGTATGGTCCGCGTGAGATGATGGCCAAAAATGAACTGCTCAATTGCTTGCTGAAGTGAGTGATTACCTGGCTGTTGTACATTTTGTTTGCCTGTTATTCAAATGAGTTGAAACTAAACTTTGACTGTATGTACTACACCCAGGCTATGCAAGTTTCATCACCAAATTCAGCTCTCCTAAAAAACTCTGTTTTTCTAGAAAATTGGAGTTTGCAACTAGATTGTAAGTTGCACAAGATAAAATACCAATAGCCAAATTCTTCCCTTTAATGCATGCAATGACTTCAGCATAAACATGCAGCAAAGATGAATTGGTCAGGAATGTACATGTTGAATATTTAATGCAAATACAACATGCCATAAGTGCATGTCCTGCAGATAAAACGTAATTATTCTAATTACACTGCAATTACTGTACAGCTACATAGTAAATTACCCGATTATTTGCATTCTGTACTATAAAATGTTCTACCTCAGTCTTCAAGCTGATGCAAACCTGTTTCCCTTGTATAAGAAGTCCAGATATACATTTTGGCTAGTAGGCATGTCATGACAAGACACAGTTCCAGGGTAGGGACATACTTTTTACCCCTTATTCACCTCTCAGTGTCCCCTTCCACTTACCTGTTTGAGGCAATGTTTTAATTGATAAATATAAAAACACATTAATAATATTTGCCTCAGCAATGGGCAGAAGGGATGTGTTACTGAGAAACCTGTAGTGCAAGCCCGTATGGTTATAGCACACTGTGATGCATATTGCGGTTGCAGTAGCTCAGTGTTTGGAGATGCTAACTCCATTTCACTATACAGATGGCTGGAAAATGCACATAGGAAAATGGACCAGCACCACAGCAGAGTGATAAGGTTGTCAATGGTGGAGAAAAGTCATATGAGACAAAAAGGAGAGGTTGTCAGGGAGGAATGTAGAACCAACAGGAATGCAGAACCTATAGCAGCCATCCAGTAGCTAAAGGGAACCCTGAAGAAACACTGGTACAAGGCTCTTAGCAGGTCCTTTGCTAGGAAAAGAGGTAATGTTTTCTTACCGCGTGAGTGGTGAAACACTGGAACAGGTTAAAAGAGGTAGGGGATGCCCTATCCCTGAAAACACTCAGGCTCAGACTGAATGGGTCTTGGAGCACCCTGATACCGTGGAAGGTGTCCCTGCTCATGGTGAAGGACTAAGATTAGATGATTTGTAAACCAAAACCAAAACCTTTCCATGATTCTAGGTTCATAGATTATTTTGAGTTGGAAGGGACCCCAAGGATCATCTAGACCAACTCGCAAGCAAGCGCCCACCCAGGGATCAGGCCCACAAGCGTAGACCCACGAGCACCACAGAATCACAGAATCACAG